>VZTZ01013628.1:86094-116180 GCA_013400955.1 Drymodes brunneopygia
GTAAATTTAGAGATCAAAGAAGACTCAACATGTTTATCTCTTAGGAAAGAAAATTCCAGTTGCAAAATAGATGCCTGTGACCAAAGAGCTATCTGTAACAGACGGTCTACAGAAGTACAATGCCAGAAAGATTCCACCGCCTTCACCAAGTCTCAGTTAATCTTATACATGCACAGACATACACATACCCTTATATATCCCTTGGTCCTCACTGGGAAACAGTATACTTGCAATAATATTCTCCTGCAGTCGCTATTGACTGCAATGAATACATCAACACTGAGTATGTTTCCCACATAAAACATATCTTTCATTCTTAAGCAACCAGAACATACCAGTACAATGCTCTAGTTAAAGGAGTGCCTTCACTTCCCACCAACCACGGCCTTCCAATTCCTAAAAATGCAGTATCAGCCTATGGTAGACCTGTATTTGTGCAACACTTACTTGTAGTCGATGCAAAAATTAAATTTGGAAGAGAGACATGTTAACAGGTTAATAAAACATACTTTGTTTAAATTGCCTTTGGAGTACTAAAGTCAGTCATTCCTAAGTTGAATAGGACGGCCATTTACTATGCGTGCTACCATCATACATAACATATATGGTAACATATATGTTACCTCAGACAAAACACAAAAAAGCCATATATACCTATGGAAACACCCAATATTTAGCCCCATGCTTATAAAAAATATGCTGCAAAGAGAGTCTGCTTTAAAATGTTACGTGAAAGTTTTATGACAGAATACAAATGAGATTAATACAGGGATGTCAGCAGCGCATGACGTAGGGGTATGTGGTGAGGTGTCAAAATGTCCACCAAGAAACAATTTTATTCAGTAAATCTAACACTGAACAAAGTTGTTACTAGACAGAATGACAATGTCAAATTACAGGTCTGTATATAAATCAGTCAAATTCCTCATGCCTACAGATCCTTAATAAATGGCTACAAGGTGGAGGGAGGAGGTATAGTCAAAGTAAAAAGCATACATGTGATGGAGGGAGGGCGTAAGGAAGTATGTGTCCATTTTATTACAATTAAGACATCACTGCATTTTATACAGTGCTTACAAAGATTACACTTGAAATGGATGGGCAATCATTGAACAAATTCATAAAAGTAAAAACTGAACTCCAGTCATCTAGTTTTTATAAGATCCCACATGTTGCTGGGGTCTGGACATCCAATGTGCAACCAACATGAAAAGTTAATTCTAGTCTCTTGAGTAGTTTGCATAAAATCATTCATCCATGGACCATTAGATAAAGTTACTGCAAATAAGTTTTCCCTGTCTTATTTATGAGTGAAAACGAAGTAATTTTTTCTGCACACATATACAAAAAATATATACTTTCAAAAGTCAGTGCACTGAAGCATTCTGCCAGGATTCAAAGTAAGTAAATAAAATGAAAACTCCCAAATATTATGCATGATGATGTACCTATTTCACACTTTCTTGACAGGTATCCTCTATGTTAAATAAAAATCAAGCTAAAAGGTGAATTGAAATGAGGTTGGGGCACTTTACTGTAAACAAAATGAAATAAAAAAGGTGATTTGCAAAAATTCAACATTTCTCTACTGCTTCAGACTCTGATATATTAAATGCATTTGATGATCTCTCAGAGTATCAGAGTTTAATAACTTTAGAGGTATTTTTCTATCAGGAAAAGCTTTTATGCAGTTTGAACTTATAAAGTAAACACGAGCCAGTGTAAATAAAAGCAAATCAATAACTTTTGTTAAATTTTAATAATCTTGAAAACCCACAAATTAAACCATGAGCAGCCCGAGTTGAGATGTCAGTTAGCTGTGTTTCTATGACAACCTAGAGGAATAGTACAAGTCCTGACCTGCAGCAAAGCTAAGATATAAACAGAGTGACAGTTACCCCACACGAGAACTCAGAGCTTTCCTTTTTTAAGGGAAAAAATAATTAAAAAATCAATTGCTGAACTTACATGGATTTTTACTAAGTATATGACACTTTTAATTAAACCATCCTAGAGGAGTCTAAAAATTTGAAAATAAATTTTGTAACACTGCTTTTTGTACCACCACCTAATGCTACTTCAATATTTAATGCCTAAAATTATTTGAAACAATACTGAATTTTGAGACTGTTGACAAATGTTTTGAGAGAGAAAGAAAAATATACTGCACGAAGTGTGTAAAGCACTCCACACATAGCAGCCTTAAATTCTGAAAGGGAAGGGGACCTACAGAGCTGGCAGGAGGAAGGTACCTTTGTGATGCTATAAAATAAATAATGACCATTTTTCAATGACAGGAATGCTAACTTGAAACTCATACTCCATCTGATTTTCTACTTGCCTTTTAAAGCTAAAGCTATCAGTCATATGGCTAAAAATATGCTGTAAAGAACAGGTATCCATAAACATTTCCCACTGAAAGCATATTTCCAATTGAATGAAATACTCTAATTAGCCCCTAAGACTAATATAAACCCCTTCCTACTGAGAGCTCTTCCAGTTGTCTTTGCTGAACACTCCTAAACTGCAAACAAGTTCCTTTTTGTTCACCCAGCACCTACTCAATACCAACTCTTCTTCTGGAACGGATTTACAAAACCAGTAAGAGCCACAAATGTGCAACATGCTCTCAACAGGCCCGTGGCACCACGATGGATGCTCACCAGCCTTTCTGAACACGGGTTCACAACCTTCTTCAGTCATTCTGCCCCATCTTTCCCAGCTTTGTCTACAGGAACTACTGTGCTGGAATCATGAGTAGGAAAAAAGAAAAAATCTGAAATCAGTCCTTGTGAAGAAAATTTCCAGAAGGAACCTGTGAGCAGTTCCCAGAGTTATTTCATTAGCCCACATTTGTTCCTGCAGCAGAGGATCTGCCCACAGGACAGTCTGTCTCATGAACTAGATGCTCTATTGATTACAGATACTCTAATTATGTTACAGGCACTGACAGCAAAGTGTCATCCTTCCCACATGATTTGCCCTCAAATTTTTCAAAGCCTTTATGGAAATGAACATTGCATACATTATCAGGCAAGTGTCTTTCTTCGTTGCACATCTTCTGTCCAGTCCCAGCTAGAATTCCAGTTACTCTAAGTGTCCATTCCAGTCTTGTTTATGCCTGCAAGTTTTGATCCTGCAAAGCATTTAAACTCCAATACAAAGATAGGTGAGGTCCACCACTGATGCAATTTCATAGACACACTCACACCCTATTCCCACAAGGTCCTAGTGTCATAAGCCTTCTTAAAAGGCTAAGCCTGGAAAAAAAAGGACAAAACAAACAAAAACCCTAATTTTCTTTTTTTACATGCTTTCTTTCAAGTTTACATTGATTTCAGAGATTATAAGAAAAATGTTAAATTACCTCATTTCCTCCTGGCAAGGACAGGGTTAATTTTTGCAGTAGCCAGGGGAGGCTAGGACATAGAGGCCATCCTACACCAGCTCATGTCATTGTCAGGTGTGGGGAGAGGAGACCATTCTGAGGAGAAGGGGTTCCCTCTGTTTGAGCAGAGGACAGGTTACGTAATACTGGTTTCAAGCCAGAGTAGTGGGTGAGTAATTCTGTACGTGAATCTCTCTCTTTTGTATGCTTTAGTTATTAGTACTGTCACTGTTCATTTTCTTACCTTACTGCTGTTTCCAGTAAATTGTTCTTCTCTCAACCTGCCATCTTTCCCTTTTGTGCCTCCTACTCTCCTCTCCAGCTCACCACAGGGGAAGGGAGGGGAGTAAGCAAGCAGCATGTGGTTTGTAGAGTCTCAGTGGGAGCACTAAAGTAAAAATTACCATTCCTAAATCACAACACCCCTTAGCTTACTGGGCCATTCAAAGTGCTCTGCTGCTGTGTGTCTGAATACTTAACGTTCAGAACACATTATAAAATCTCATTAAAAAAAAAAAAAAAGCCAAAATCAAAGCAAAAAACCCCATTCTGGTGCAAAGAGTGCAAACCCAATTATTACTGCAAAAAAGTGAGATGAGACTACCTGGCAATTCGTGAGAGTAACTTTTCTTGACATTTAATACAGGCCATACCTTTAGAAACCCTAGTATGAAATCAGCACTTTTATTTATTTAAATAGTCATCACACAGAAGAAAAAAAATTAAACCAACTAATTAGAACTCCAGAATTACTAGTTTACACACTATATGAAAATCTCCAGTAGAACCAAAAAAACCAACTCAAATTATTTTTGAATTAAAATAAAGGTTCACAGAACATTTTCAGTTATGCAAAAATGAATAAACGCATCCTTAGTGCTCTGCTGGGGGCAACTTCACTTCTTATAGGAATTTAATGATAAATATTAAAAGAAAAAGAAACCAACATAAAAAGACCTCAAGCCCCAAAACAAAGTCTCCAGGGACAGTTTCTTATTTCTCTTATCTATGTGCAGAAGCACAAAGTGCAGCAAAATACCCACCTGAGAACTCAGTCACCAACATCATTTATTACCTTTCTTGGTTTTGACATCTTGACTTGATGAAAGGTATAACTATCTCTAACTCTGAATTTTTTTGATGGAAATAATGTCTTAATCAGGGTGTTGACCAATTGTCTCAGCTTTAGTTCTGAGGGCCTGTGAGGCTGGCTGGAAGTGACCTTTCATCTATAAATCCTCTATTTGACATGGGAGCAAAGAGTACTTAGCCAAGGGGCTAAGTGCCCTGCTGAGAAGTGGAATGGATGACTTCTATCCAGACTGCTATGAAAGGCCCATCATCAGTGGGATTTTACACCACCATCTGCATGTCTGCATCACATGTCTGCAAACCTGTCCCATCACCAGAATTGCTTGCAAGGGCAGGATTGCACCAGGATGGCTGTGCAAACCTTACTTTGGACAGGGGAGCCCAACAAGCATTTTGCAAACTTAAGGTTAACTGCCACAAGATCTCCATGAGGAGGAAAGTACTACCCACAAAAAATACAGATAAAACTTTTTATTTAAACCTTCACATCATTTCTACACCTGGGAATTGTACCAAATAGGTCATAATGCCTCCTTTGGCCCAATAAAGAAATTATGATTATTTTCTGTCTTTATCCTTTCCAGTTCAGTACTCAGACCTTTGTTAGGACCCAACTATCTCCATTCATTCAAGGTAAAGAGATACTAATTTACAAATGAATCTGATTTTACACTTGCTGAACCCCATTCCCCAAAATCTATACGGAAAAAACATAACACCAAGTCCCTCAGTCAAGCAGGTTCACTTATCTGTCATCTCTAGTTTTCTCTACCCATATCATATTTAGGCTAAATGTGGCTCAGACAATCTGGTAATCCAGATAATCAGAAAGAAGCCTCTCTAGTCTCAATATCCCCCCACAAATATCCATGTGCATAATTTCTCACTTCCTTCTTTACCATATTTCATACCAAAACATTTTCTAATAGCTGTACACTAAAACACTGAGACTTACTATACTTTTCTTGTACCTAATTGCAGCAATTAAGCTTGACAAACCATACAGTTTCTTCATCCTGGAAATAATGCCTCACTTTAGACACTTACTCAGCTAGGACAATGAGCAGATTCTTCAACCTTGCTGATTTGGACAGCAAGGCAAGATGAAAGCAGAGCAACTCTACTGCATCTCTGCAGACTAGGTCTGCTGCCAGGGTTACTCTCAGTTTTGGGACACAAATGGAAAAGGAAAACAGTGACTCTGCCCGTCACAATATTATGAAGGGTAAAGGATTGAAGGACTGCCCTCAAAGAACTAGTCAAACCTGCCTACAATCCAATTATCCAAAACACATAAAGGGGCTGGCTCCCACTCTAAAACTTAACCTCCACTTTTAAGACTGCAGAGTCTTTAAGGCTTACAAGTCTTCCCCAAACCTCCGGCTTACAAATCTCCTCTGCTCCATCCCCTTGAAACCCTCAGATGGACCTTTCCTGATACCCTAACTCCTCTCAAACACTTTATCAAGCCCTCTCAGCCTAAACTATAAGTCCAATTTTAACACTTTTCAGTGTGGCTGCCAGGAATCTCATCTTCTTCCTCTTCAAAACTACCATGTCCTCAGTTGGATGCTCACTTCCAACCAGGCAACCCTCATGGCATAGCTTTCCTACACAGAGTTTCTAATGACTGCTTATAGCCTGACATGAAACAGCTATTCACAGGACACCAGAACCCAGCATGAACAGCTCACCAAATATACTACAGGTGGTTCTTGGAAAAGGCAGATCACAGCCCCCATCCCACCAGCAAACCCACACCAGCTCAGAGACATTTAGAGGACAGAGATCAAGACTGACCATTGAGTAAATGGATTTAGCAATGCAGACAATTACCATCCTGTATTTCCATGATCTCTTACCGTATCTTAAAAGCACAGATGTTCTTATAATACATGGAAGGAAAAAGGAATTTTATTTACTAATTCAGGGTTGACATATGCACATGAAAAGACTGCCCATTTGCAACACATGGGAATATTGCAAATGAAGAAAAAAAAAATTAGCAAAAAAATCTACTGCAAGTGAAAATATCACATGGGAGCAACACATGACTTAACACATGCAGGAGGATTAATAATACTAAAGTAGAAAATATTAAGCAGCAAGCTGTAACAAATTGCTAACGTCTGTTGATGAATTTAAGGAAGTAACATCATCATGTCGCAACACAGTTGGGAGATCCCTCTGACTTCCACCCCAAATCATATCGAAGTCCCTGTGCTATTTGGTAAAAATAATTAATAGGTTTTTTTGAGAACAGGAAGATGAAGAAACACTACTAATCTTTGCCTACTAAATGGCTTACCCTACTCACAACTTAAAGTACAATAACAACCAGGTTATACCTGTGTTGAGGTAAATTTGCCTTCTCCCCCTCTTCCTTGTTATAGTCCCATTTCACAGTCACAAAACAGATGATCTTTATAAACTGTACTATTGCCTTATGACTGCAGACATCAGAATATCACTTGTACTTTAAAGATGAAGGGCAAAAGTTTTGAACCGTACACATTAAATTGGTGTATTATCTATTTGATATAAGAAGGAACCCAGTAACATTTCTGGACATTTGTCCACTTCCTTCTACCCTAAAAGCAAGAATGTCTTCACAACAACTTCAAGTAATCTGACCCACTATTAATTGCATTAAGTGTGCATACCAGCAGAGTCTTATTCTTCCTTAGCACCACTTGGAAAAAATTATTTGAGGATGATGACCAATTCTGGTCAGAATGGGGGTAGGAGGAAGGTTTGTCTTTAGAAAGTTTTGTAAGTCTAAATTGTCAAAAGATGCAAATTACTGAGGTAGGTAATGAGGATGTAACACTATCACTGTAAAGGAGGCAGCTATTTACTCAAAGTTCTTCCATTCTAACATCAGGCTTCTTTAGTGTTTGCCTCTGATGCTGCCACTTTTCAAATAAACTAAACACAAGACAACCTATTGTCTGACATTCTGACACGGAAGTCAGAAAAAAACCCTAGCACAAGTCCTGCTTCTTCTTACACCAACTGGAACCCATGGTATATTTTTGAAATAATTTAAATAATCACTATTTCTGAAAAAATAGCTGGAAATTCACAACAAAGATTAAGAATTCCTATTTTCATTGTTCCAAAACCTATAGACAATTGTTACTCTGTACAATCAAGAAACACATGAAGTATAATTTAGAATCTAATTTGGTCCTTAAAAAGATAGCACCTCAAACTAATTTACTAAAGCTCCTCAAGTAAATGTTCCCATATTTGTTTTTTAGAAACACTTCTGCATTCTAAAGTGATGCAAACACACTTTCCCTGATGGCCATTTCTAGCCTTCCTTCTGGCCTTCCTTCAAAAGAAAAAAAAAAACAGAATCAAGCAGAAGAAAGCACTCCATCCCCCCACTGTTTTGGAGGATATATCCACATGTGCTGAAGAATCAAGTGCCACAGAGCAAACAAGGAGAATTATTGTAATAGGATGTGTAACTATCACAAAGTGCAGCTTCATCATTACCGTTTCTCCATCCCCAGGATATGGTTTCCAGACTTCTGTCCCTACCCCAGTGACAAAGGGACTACGCATGCTATTTTCAGAATTAGGATCCCGACTCAATTTCTCTCAATGCAATCAAATCTCTAACACTAACAAAATGCCAAGGAAAACTCAGACTAAAGGCCTTTAACCAGGCTGCTTGATAGTACCAAAATTGGAATACAATTTTATTGCAAGTTGTTTTATTTAGTGTGCTGAATTTAATTCCTGAGCACTGAGAGAACGTAAACTTATTTTCTTCCATTACTTTCATAGCAAAGAGTTGTTCCTGCAGGAAAATTTTAACTAAACAGAAAAAAAAACTGATTTAAGAATGAGAATAGCAAAGAGCATTTCATCTCGAAGTCACTGGTTCAAAAGCAGGTAGAGCAATAGTGAATAAAAGCTAGAAACATATTAAAGTTTCCAACTTGCACAAGAATTAATTTCAATTCTGCAACTATTGGTACACAAGAAAAAAAAAGGCATGAAGACTGAAATTTCCAAACTATGACAGCATATTTTTGACTTCTATCGCTAGAAATATTTCCCCTAATTCTATGGTGAAAATACAGTAACGTTAGTTCAGTGAAAAATGTGAATAATCTCTGATCTCATTTCTTTACAGCTGTTCACATTAGGCACATCACCAATGCTTTTCCAATACCTAGCTGTAAAATGCGTAAATATGGATTAGGATGGTAAAATTTCACACAGCAGCTTCCTGTTCTCCCCATGCATTTTCCACAGGGATTTATTTAACACCCTGGGAAAATGCAGATATACACCAGGAGCACGGAATTAAGATGATATGCCTGCCTGTGAATATGTCTCAAACTGGGCTGCATTTACAGATGAAAGACAAAACAGAGAGCATTTTATTTCTTCTCAGAACTGTTGTGACATACAGAATATTAGACTATATTTGCACAACACCAATTGAAGATTTACAGGTTTGAAGGAGCTGGGCACCAGCCAAGTTTTGAAGCTTAAGTAACACAGAAATGACATACTGTACATGACCAATCCTCACGAATGGCATGCTTAAAAAAAAGTAGTAAAAAGTCCATATAATACAATTTGGTTTCATTTCAACTTCCATCAATTTATTTTACTGATAGTTTTGTGCATAACAAAGAACACCTGAAATTTCCAAATCCACTTCACTGTTCATGAACATAGGATCAGTCCATCCACACCAAGTGCACCATACAGAGGCAGCACAGGCTGTTTTATCTTCCATGTCCAAATCTAATTCCAGCACAGAAAAATCCAAACACAGTTCAAATCTCAATGAAGCTACACATTTCTACTTTTACTGTCCTTTTGCTGAGTAAGGAACTTGGGAAAACATTTGTTTCCCCTGTGAACACTACTCAAGCAACCCAGTTGCCACCTTGTGATCTACTGCCTATGAAAAGCTGACAGTGCAGTTTTGGGAATAGCAGCTTTTGCAGCTCACCTACCCACCACTGGGGAAGAGCTCAATTTCACCATTACTTTCTTTTCGCAGCTAAGAGTGTTATTCCACGCAGAGAAATACATTTAGTGTTTTGGAAAAGCCACATCTGCATACTCTGCTAACACAGTAGCTTTGCAATTGCATTTAATTTATGTAGGAAGCACAGCAGCATTTTTACTTTCTATGTATTCCACAACACACAGACAGAACAGGCACTTCTGGTTAATATTAACAACTCGTTAAATGAGGTATTTAATTTTCATTTGGAACCAGAACATCTTAAAAGAATATTGCAATAATCCATTTTTTCCTGAAAGTCAATCCTCTAATGATGTTTATTATAATGTTAGTTACTAGTCACTGCAAACTTGTTTTTCAAATTAATGTATGAAAAGACTCCATTTAAATGTCAATAAATAATTTATAACGCTCATCCTACTGATTCAAATTGATAAATTATTTGCATGATACATTTCCTCATCAATAAGGAGAACTTCGTACTTGGAATTTATGTAACTTTTCCTTCCACTTTCCCCAAAAGGCCAATTTAATTTAAATCCATGCAGAGGGAAGCAATCTCTCTTCAGACTGCCCTGTTATATGAAACAGAATATACTTTTTGAGCATTTTTCTTCCATTTTACATTTTTAAAAATAACCTAGTGTGCAACTATTCAATAATAAGGAAAAGGGGCATGATTAAAGGAAGTACTTTGGAAAAGGTCAGACAGGAGACAAAAAAAGGCAACTTGGACTAAGGTACTGTAGCCAAATCTACTTTTCAACCATCTATTTTTCTTGCAATGGCAATGCCCCTTCAACTGCTACTATCCACAGAAGAGCTTACCTCTTCCAGTCCAGTGCTCCACACTACATGTTAAGAGAACATTTTGATGGAAACACAGTATAACAAGGAGCCTTTTTCACCACATGCTTTATTTACTTGAAATTATTTAATTGCTTTGACTTAATCCAGACCCAACCTACAAGACTAAAGTCGGGATGCACTGAAAAGAGAAAGAAATACCAAGGCTTTTTAATTGCCTCTTTTTAAGGCTTACATTTTTTCATAACAGTGTTCCTGTTCTGATCAGTTTTCAAAACCTTAAAGAACAAAACCACTACTAATTTCAGTGGTAAAAGTGTATCAGAGAGGGATATTTCTAAACCACCAGAAATAGTCAGAGCACTGGACTAACTAGGAATTTCTACCAATACGTTTCTCTCTACAACCTCTCATAAAAATTATTAATATAGTTTTAAATAACTAAACAAGAAACTCTATGAACAGATGTCCCTTTCACATCGTAACAGTGATCAAAATAGCAAAAAAAAGTTAAGAGGTGACATATAAAAATAGAAGTGCTAGAATGGAAATACATGCAATACTGATGAGTAACACATTCATGTATCTAACAAAAAAGCAGGAATACAGATATCAATGCACCTCTTTTTAAAAGATACTATTCTAATACGTCTTTGCAGAATATGAACATCTGCACCCACATGGCTTTTTTTTGTGGTTTAACAAGCAAACAATTGCAAAACAAAAAACTTCTGCTGTAGTGCAGCAACAAAAACAAAACCCAAAACCCATGCCTTACATAATCAAGGATCATTTCTTGGAACATAGCACTCATTTATAATTCCAGGGACATTTGTTCTTGAAAGGATGCTTCCTGTAAAAAAAGTCACATGCTGGATCAGCACAATCTGCTCATAACCATTGTAGTAAATTAGAATGGAGAAGAAAATTTTAAGCCTTTTATTCTTTGTTAATTAGCTGGCAAAACATAACTATCTGCCTGACAGAAAACAGCTCAACTGAGAAAAGTAAGATTTTAGAGAAACAGATGTATTGCAAGGAAAAAGGATTATTTAAAATAAATTCAGATTCAGGCTGTACATAATTTATGGAGATTGTTTTCTCCTCTACAGTTTACAAAGAGCCAAAAGTCAGATTACTTGGCTATCTATTTTTTAGATCTCAGTCCAAACATTTAGATTCAGGTGCTATAAAATGAAATTAAATAAGCCAGTGAAACCACATTGTACTAGGACTTTTCAGCCAAACAAACCTGCTCAGATCCAGCCTCAAATCTGGCTGCATATTTGATGATTAGACAAAGCTGGGGTAAGCAATGCAAATAAGCTTCAGAAAAAAAAAAATCAAAAACCCCAACAAACAAAAACTCACCAAAAACCACCAAAACCACATGTCTAAAGCCAAAGACACAAAATGAAAATACTTGTGCTTCAAGGTGCAGGAAAATTACTTCACAAAACAAGGAGGTTTTCTCCTAAGAGTTAGAGGACTATTAGATATACAGCTTCCTCATCATACCACGGCATAATATATAGCAGTCTGACTACAGGAAGAGAAAAAGCTTACAATACCCCAAATCATATATAAGAACATGATAGTAAAGTGTCAACTGTACTGTAGATACCAAGAAAGATCTATTACATTTCTACAAGCACTACAAGTTCTACAAATTTTACACATAACTACACCTATCTCTATATTGAAAGAAAGGTCTGCTTAACATCTGAACAAATGCACCATCTCTGCTAATTGACACCTTTGCATTTTACAGATTCTGATTTAAATAGCTGAGAAGCATTTTACACCAGGGCAGCCTTAGGGACTCAATTTCCTGTGGAGCCATGCTGGAACCAAACTTACATTGATGAGCTTTTAGATGACTACATTCAAGACAGTCAGTTTTTGAAGACTCCCATATTTGAGGCCTACTATTAAGCTCTACCACCAAGTCTGTGTAAATAAGCATCCTGGCAATTGTTTAAGAGCCTGTCATTCAAAACAAGCAGGTAGCAAAATAGCATTAGAATCTTATTTGCTAGAAGAAGCTAAAGGAATGATAGTAGGAGAGTTGCAGCATGAGACAGAATTAATGTATATTTGCTTCTTGCTAAGATAATAGCACAGAAGAGTAAAAACACCAGGAAAAAAATTCCATACTTTGTTTACACATCCAGTTCAGACTAGGGCATAGTTTACTCAAAATCAGAAATTTTAATATTGCATTCTTCCATAATAGAAAACACATCTATAATGTAAGTTGGATATGTGTCACACGCCCTTTGGAATCATTAGTAACAATATTCAATTTATACAAAGCATTTAAATTAAATGAATTGCAAGACTAATTGTATACGTAAAAATTTTTAGTACTATGGTAAGCATTAGGAAATAGTCTAACCAGTTTCATTCCATTAACTATTTACTGATGATCAAGATACTACAGACTGGACTTAATACTCAAAGACAACTCATGCAAAGCATTTTCACAGACATTAGAATGACAATTTTTCTTTAGATCCAACATCTACATTCTCAATATATAAATTTCGTTTTCACTTCTCTCTGCATGTGAAATTAACATTAAAAATAGCTTTCAACTTTAGCACAGATCTAGTTGAAATTTTAGCACTTTCAATTTTGTGAAAGATGCATGATGCCTATTTTTCCTTAAGTGAAAAAATAGTAAAGCCCTACCAACCTGGCAACCCATTCATGATTAATTCTGCTGTAAATACCGATTTACTACCAGCTGAAATCTTGAAAGGCCATTAGAAGTGCCACTTTTTCATTGTAATAGGCTTTAAGAAAAAAAAAATCACCTCAGTAGGTAAGTATGTGTGTTTACTATCCTGTGAATGTCAAGCCTTGAGAGGATTACCATTCTACCAAGTATTGAGTCGTTGCCCAGTGATTGTTTATCCCCACATCACAAAGCACTATTTAGAATGAAAGCATTTCACACTGGGCAAAAACGTGTGGTCCTGGCAGCTGTTCCACAGAGCAAAAAATCCCTGCTTCTCACCAGTATCGCCATTCAGTGTCAATGAAGACAACCACTCAATGGCAGAAAGAAAAACATATCTCACAAGAAATCAAGCCACCTTCCACTGCAAAAAGATTTTTTCAGAATCCACCACTATGGTTTCTGCACTATCCACTGTCATAGAAATTAGGGTATCTGTCTGCTTAGTGCTTAAACCTAGATCTTAAGCATGGAGATCTGTCCCTTGGTAAAAACAAAATCTTCCTAATAGCAAGTCCATTAATGTTTTGTAAGTCTAGAAGCCACACTGACTTAGATATATAATGGGTGAAAACACTCAAGGTAATAGTCTTCTCTGTGTCATCTTCTCTTGTTGGTGGGCCACAACTGAAGCAGATCAGCCACCTGTATTTCTTCCTTCCTGTAGCCATCCCAGACCACCCTGATGTCAATTACCTCTTTCATTTCTTTTATGGTTCCTTCAACGATGGCAGGTTTGGAGTTAGTACATTACTGTTCAGGGACTGTTCAGCTTGAACTCTGTGTAGCTCCCTCCCTCTCTTCACCCCCAGCCCCCTTATCCCATCACCTAAAGCAGTGTTGGCAAACCTCCCCGGAAAATGAGACAATTTTTGACAAAACATCATCTCAAGAACAGAGAGTCTACAGACTATGATTAAGTCTAGACTGTGAAGCCATTAAAATAACAAAGTAATTACCTGAAGGTAGTATTACTGCATATAAAATTATATTCACAAATTTTTACTTTATCAAAACAGAAGGAAATGCACTTGAATTCATCTCTCAAAATAATACATTTTACTGTAATGGGGCGATTGTGGGTTTTTTAAATATAAAGAAGCTTCTAGTAGCAGTTCACAGCTTCTTTTTAATAATTCAAGTCCAGATTAACAATCCTTGCTATACAATACTGGCCAAACCTCTAAAAATAACCAGTGAAATAGCATTTTCACTCCATATTGACAGTAAGCTAGCACTGACCGCACTGACACAGATTCGAGTGTGAAACATTTTAAGAAGGGTTACCTCAGATTCATCTGTTGATTCCTCATTAGATCTGGTTTCCTGAAAAGGACACAAAAAAGAAAGGGGTAAATAACGAAGTACATACATAACTGAGCAGTATTTCCCTTTTAAAAGTACTTTTAAACCCTTATTGAGAAATTAAAGACAAAGCAGAAACAACTCAAAGTTCAGAGCTTCCATCCTTGTCATTCATACTCAATTTGTGCTTGCACTTGCATTCAAGTGTTACAGTTGATACTCAGGAGCAGCAGGGACACTGTTGTCCGTTACCCTAAAAGAGAGAGTGATTGGATCATCTGAGAATCTGTCCCTGTGACATCTTCTCCTCTTCCAGAAGGAGTAGCAAATTTGGCAAAGAAACTGCCTGTATCTTGACTTCCCTGGCAGAACAGCATTCTCAAGTTATCCACAAGCCAGCTTTGCTATTCAACTATTCAGCTATTAATAGGCTTATTTTAAACTTAAATAATTTCAAACCATTTTCCATAGAAATCCAGCATTCAATGACTTCCTCCTTCCCATCTGATGTTAATGCAAGATATGGCCTTCTCCTGCCTTTGAAACAACTGTACCTTTAAAACATGTCTCTCTGGCAAGATGATTCTTTCTACCCTACAAAAAAAATTTTGTTAGTCAACTCCTGCTCATCTCTCATCTGTCCACTGAGAAAAACTGCTGATGCAATGCCTCCTCAAAGAAGTCAGCAAAACCAAGATTTACTTAACGTATTTATCTTTATCAATAGCAATAAAGAATTACAACCAATACACTAGCAGTGAATGTAAGCATTTTAACAATAAAATATGATATAAACAAAGAACAAGCAACAGAGAAGGCAGCATTTCAAATCTTATGAAGGGAGTCTTTGAAGAGTAAGATTAATAGGTACAGAATTCCACCAGAGAAGACAAAAAAAAAAAAAATTACACCCTTACCAACAACTTAGAGAAAAATGGAAAAGGAAGAAAACTTAATGCATTGACAACCAGTGTAATTTTTTGTCTCTCATATTTATTTATTTTCCATGTTTATAAAATGCACTGGTTGTGACTTGTACACCAAAAGCAAAGGCTTCCTTTTCATTAGTGGAGGCTCACATTGATGCCCATAATGACCATCACAGCAGATGGGAGAGAAGCAAAGCAGCACTTCTACCTGCTACTGGAAGCTTTGTGCAAGGTGTTACCACAATTACTGACATCCGTTTCCTGCATTTTACTCACTACAGATAGGCCCACCTCTAAAATGCACATCCCATAGCAGGGTTATCAGTGTAGTCTACACTTGTGACGTGAGTTAGGAAATTGCAAGTATGAAGTACACAGGAATCAAGGGAAGATGGAGTAAAATCCTGGCATCCTTTGAAGTTTAGATTTGACTTTGTAAGCACAATTGTTTGTCTGTCAATCTCCCAGTCTGTAATAACAAGCTGCTGTAACTTTTCAGAAAATTACAATTTTTTCACATACAATCTTTGTCCATCTTAAACTGAACAATAACCAAGTGAGAACAGAACTAAAACATTGTAGTGTAATATTGCCAGCTGACTGGATGAACTAGAACAATACACGAAGAATAATGCAAAGTATCATCACATTCCTAATAAAAAAAACTGTTTTTCTCTCCTGAATACCAAGAGCTGCCTACTCAATTCCTTAATAAATCAAAATTAATAGCATAACATTATGACATTTTGATATAATTCACATAGTGTGGAAAAGAAAAAAAGCTCTCCCAAAGAAAGGAATTACAGCCAGTGACATTTCTGCTGGTATACATGAGACTTTCTAGTGCAGCCACACCACCTACATCTGCCCCTCATGGTTCCAGTTGTTTTGGCTGTCTAGGAACAGAAACTTACTTTCAGGATGAGCTCACTATCTAACACTATGCAGACAGACCAACACAAGTTCGGGGCGAAGTTAACAGCCCTCTTACTGAGACAACAGCTGGTCCTCACACCCACCTGAGCCACTTAACTGAGCTGCAAGTTAAGTGCAAAGGCATCCCTAGATAATATTGACATATAAAATTAGGGTATGCCAGAAGTTGATTCCAATAATCAATCCATGCGAACTAAGAAAATATCAATCTATTTTTATTTAGGACATCTATCCTTGCATCCACACTGTATTCACAAGGCACTGCAACCCCAGACACTAAATTTCACAAATGGCATACAAATACAGGTAAATGCTTCATGGCCTTTATGTTTTACTGCAGAAAATAACATAGGAAAAAATCAGAGGGAGCCTTGTCTTAGGAAAGCAACGCAGAAATTGTATTTGTTCCCTGACAAGAACTTAAGCTGCTTAGAATTGACAAGAACTTGAAGGTGCTTAGAATTGATACTTACCTACTAAATCACTTTGCTAGCAACTTACTATGAAAAGCTTTTTCCCTGGGTTTTCCCACTTGCTTAGGCAAACTGGAAAAGCAAACTGTAGTTATGATTGCCCTGGGGTTTTGTTTGGTTCCTCTGCCCTCCCTCCAAATGTATGAACCGAGAGGATTACCCTGCACTTCCACTTTTTAGTAGCCTTGTAACGGTGGAAAGGAAATCCCTAAACAGGGATTTGTAGACAACCCGAATCCAAAATCATGCGAGAACAGCAGTCTCTAGTAATCTCAGATTCTAGGGGAAAATCAGCAGTACATTTCAGCCAGCTGACAAACACTGTTGCTTAAGTAGCCTAAGAAAGCAAGGAAACACAGATGAGGAAACCATAGAAATGTGAAGTAATCTCTGACCATTATAATTTCTCACTTAAGAGATTGAACATAACTTCTCAAAAAATTCTTAAGCAGGCTTTCCAGTATGATAGGTATAGGATTTTCCCTTCCCCTGCTTTTACAAACATCAAATGTAATCCACTACATGTTCAGGCCCACAACATAAACCTAAGAGAAGGTGAAAGCCACAAAACTTGAGTTTTACAGAAACATATGCACAACACATACGTCCCTTTCAGTAGAGTTGTGCATGCTACCCACAGGAAATAAACTGAATAAGGTAACTCGCCTACTATAGTCCAAAGAGAGCAAAACACAGGTTAGTTTAATCTCTTGTATTGTTAGAGAAGACCTGTCAGAGTTGGTTTCATCCTTCCAAAGGCTGCCACATTTAAAAACTCACCAACCCTGGGAAAAAAAGCCTCCCCCAAGGAAGCCAAGCCCTCCCAACAAAACTCTGACAGCAGGGAAGGTGGAAACCAGATGCCAGTCTCTAACTTTGGCCAGTTACCTTGAAGTAGTTCTAAGACTCTGCTACTTTTAGGCATCCAAGACTGATAAAAATCGCACAGCTCAGCTGTCTGTCTAAATACTGGCTCAGCAAAGAAACATTTAGAAAGTACCTGAAAGGGCCAGGAACTGCACTTTTTGCTTTATTATTTTTTCTTAGAAAGGTGCAACCTAGGGACGGGGAGCTTCATGAGAACAACCGATTAAGGGAACAACTGCACCAAACTCCTCAAGTTTTGTCTCAGAAAAAAATTCCCTTGTTGAGATGAACTTGGTCATGTCTCCTATGTCCCTCGGTAGAGAAACCCTCCAGCTCTTTAATCTTGGCTCCACAGCGGCACCAGATTTCACATCTAAACCTACCTCCCCGCCAGACCCACGCCCCGCTGCCTCCATCTTCCCCTCTCCGCCCCGGTGCAGAGAGGCTGTCCCGGAGGCTATCCCCGCCGGCCCCACACCCCGCAGGGCTAGCTGTGGGCCTCTGCCCCCTGGCACAGGCACTGTCCCTCCGCCCCTCCACTCCCATGTGCCCCCGCCGCGGCCCCACGCTTCGGCCGTCCCGCTCTAAGCCCCACTCCTCGGCGCTGCGGCCACAGAGCACTGACAGTCTCTACCTTCTCCTCGGCTTCCGCCATGGCGCGGCCAAGCAGCTGTCATGTGAGGGGCAGGAAGCCGGCGCGGCGGAGGCACTCTGGGAAGTGTAGTTTCGGAGGGAAAGGATGTTTTCCCTTNCTCAGCCCAATTGAGGTATGATAGCGATGCCGTACAAAAGGGAGAGCGGGCGCAACGCTGAGCCCAGCGGATAGCAAACCCCAGCCAGGTTGCCTCTCCGCCCTCCTTAGCTACGAGATGCTTTTTAAAGCCGAAATCCATCGATTCTCTCAGGGAGACCAGCATGATCTCTCAGCTCCATGGCACGCCCAGCTGTGATGAGACTGAAGGTAGCCACTGCAGTGCTTGATGAGCTGGCCCCTGATTAGCGACAGTTCGGGTGTAGCTGAAGCCAAGAGCCATCGGCAGCCCGCCTGCTGCCACTGTTGTGTACAGCACTACCAGTGCTCGCAGACCAGGCCCTTTCACTGTCATCCATCTGAGCGGCACCTGGCCGAGCACAGCTCCGGTTTCCATTAGATCCTACATGTAGCAGCTTCTGTGCTCGTTGTACTTTTTACGTAATCATCACTATTGAAATAGTCCCACACTAGTGTCAGAAAAAGGATTTTAGAAAGCCTAAATGTCTTCTACAATTCTACAATTTTAGAAGCTGCTGCATTTTGATTTTTAAAAGCATAAAATAAGACTTGAATGTCTTGCTTACTTTTGTTATGAGTTAAAAACATAATCGAAGCTAAAGGTACTTTAGTTATGTGTTAAAAACATAATCAAAGCTTAAAAGCTATAGGCAGAACTTTTTACCATTTGGGTTTTGCCTTTGGAGCTATTTAAAATCTAAGGTGGAACTACAGTGTTATGTGTCCTTGGGTTCAAAGACACGAATTAAAAAATGTGCAGTGCAGATCACCTTTGGCAATAAAAGAGAAATCATATAATAACACACTGCAAAACCTTAAGGCCATACAGTTAATTGCAGAGAGGATCACTTTGGCTATGAAAATAATGTGTATCATTGCCATACCTTTAGAAACTAGAATTTTGATGCCTTTAAAATCATACTGAAAGTAGTACACAGGGTTGAGAGAGAGCTAAGTTACCACTTTCAGTGCAAGAACATACGAAGCTAGCTATCCTGAATAAATTTAATTTACAAATGTTTAAAAAGTATCTTTTTTATGGTTTGTTATGGATTATCAAGATGGCATAGTGAAGAAGTGTGTAGATGGCATCCTGGCCTTATAAACCACGGAGAAACTACAGAGAAAGGGATGTTTGGCTGCCGTTGTGCAAAATATTGTTGAGACTACACCTGGATATAATTGTAAATTTAAAGTCCCATTTGTTACAAAAAAAATTATTGTAACTGGGAGGGACCAAAGGACCACTTTAAGGATCTGATCTGTTGGAGAAGACTGATAAAAAGAAGGGTTTAGCAACTTCAGTCTAGCAATAAAAGATCTAAAGAGGAAGAAGAACTTTTAAAGTAAAAGGTATGAGATAAAATCACTATCTGCTATTTTCAGTGCATTTAGGCTGGAAATGAGAAGTAGATTCTCATGTGTCAGGCATGCATGATTCTTCCTCAGAAGAATCTTGCTGGCAAGAAATTTAACTAATTTCAAGGCGAAACTTAATAAATAAGAGACTGTAAGAGGTGTTTGCTGACAGCTGCATGGCTTACCCGGAATGCTGCTCATTACAGGTTCATTCAGTCCTTCTTGAATCTTAGTCCTGTTAAGATTAAAGAAAAAAATATATCATTGCTGTCAATGGAGCCAGGATTTGTCCTTTAATATGTAATGCACAATCTATATTTTCTGTTACTTGAAACTATGTATATCTTGTGAAAGGAAATTTTGCCAGGGAATTTTTTTTCCTACTTTCAGGGGGAAAAAAACCCCAATTCAATAGGGGTTTTGGGCTACAGGGTTTGTTTTCTTCTTTTTTTTTTTTTTTGCACCCCAGGGTGGTGGGGGTTTTTTTGGCCTTTTGTTTTGTTTTGTTTTGTTTTTTGGGGTTTTTTGTTTGGTTGGTTGGTTGGTTTGGTTTTGTTTTTGACACCAACAGGTGTTTTGTGGCACTTTTCAAACTGGAAAGTACATTAATAACTAATTTTTTAAGTGCCAAGATAAACAGAGTATAAGGCAAAGGATGGCAGATCTTGTAACCTTTGCTATTATTACAGCTAATGGTGCACATTTGTTCATTTTTCACAAACTGAGCCGTTAAGGAACAGCTGTTCTTGTTTTCATTGCACACAGATTAAGTGGTATAAACAATGTGATTTACTTATCGTGAGCTGCTTATTTCTGGCAGAATGGTGCAAAACTATTTCTTTTGTTGTTTAGACTTAAGGTATTAATTCAATCTGCCATGATTATAGGTTTTCATTGTGTCAGGAAAATTTAGTATGTTGGCATCTGATTCTGCCATTCCTTCCACACCCACCCTTCCAGAAGAGCTGAAAGTCATCTAGAAGCAATGACACCAATAGGTTTTAAAATTTTTCAGCCCCTCCCACAAAGTACTCCGTATCCTACAGATTTCGGCCTGAGAACATCCAAGTCAACCTTTGGAGATAAAAAGCTTAAGCATAGTTCAGCGTAAATGGGAAATACAGCACTGCCGAAGGAAAGTAAATGTTTTGTCATAACCTTAAAACCTACTCTCACTTTCTGTCTGCCAGCACATAGGACTCAAGACTGGGTTAAATTAGTTGTACTAGATGTAGAGATTTGGGATCTCTGGTGAGATTAGGGATGCTTTGAAATGTAAGTGGAGCATTTTGGCTCAGATTCACCTCATATGATAGGTGGCTGTGCTTTATCGCTTAGTTTTAACTTGGTTCACCAAAAGTAGCACTCTTCATAAGTCTTTAAATAAATATTTTAGCCATACCCTAATGCCTTTAGTGTTCTTAGAGCCTATTTTAATGCAGAGCTTCCAGTGGATGGAAATTCTGCAGGACATTTCTAACAGAATACTGACATACCAGCCAGTTTGAATTTTAAAAATTCAGCTCTTATAAGGAATTTCTGATTGTTCTTTTGCCACAGAAATCAGAATTAGCATTGAAACTTGGACCCTGACCAACATTCAGAGTTCAAACAGTGTTAAAATTTTTCTCTCTTGTTTTAACGCACCTTCTCTCTGACTACTGTGAAACATAACAAGTAGCAAGTATCCTTTGGTATATTACTATATTTCAGTCTCCAAGAGCTCTCGGTTGCTTTCAAGTAGGACTGATTCATCCAACAAAATGTTCAGCTGGATTATCTCTCACCACTCTCACCACCACTTCTTCAGGTAAAAAAGAAAAGTGCTCTTGAAGTTAATAGTGTTTAAAAACACTATGCTGTATAAAACCTAGATAATGTTGTCAGTACAATGGAAGTTCAAAGATTTTCCTCTTTCTGTTTGTTTGTTTGTAGAAATAAACTTGAAAAGACTTTTCTTTTTTTTCCTTGCAATCAAAGAATTATTTCTGTCAGACACTTTCAATTTGTACCATAGCTTACCTAATTATAATCTTGAATATGTTCAGGAACTTAGTACTTTAATAACAATCCTGTTTGACTTGCTTGCATTATATTGTTTTGCAGTTGCTTACTTTTTTCTTCTTAATCCATATCTAAAATTTATTTACAACAGTACTTTCTGAAATAAGTATCAGAACAATGACTATAAAAAAATTCAATTATAAATGTAAAACATAGAAACTGCCTTCTTCAATTGGCACTAAAGATAACCCCTGTGTAATTTACAATATCATAAAAAAGGAAAGGTAAGAAATGGAAGTATGCATTACCACTGTGTTATACCACTGCAGTGTATTTAAATTAAATTTAAATGATCAGCTATAGCTCGCTGGGTTTTTCTCTGTCCAGCCGGGCTATTCAGACAGGTTCCAGCTGGCTATATTTCCAGGAGTGCCCCTGTCCTAAAGGCACTCTGGCAGCGTCCCATGGACACTTAGCCAGAGAATCTGCAGCCTGCGTTGTGGTGCAGGAGCTAAGGACCGGTTTAGCTATCAGCTGAAGTAGAAAGACGAGAGGGCCTTTGTATCTGTGTAGCTTTATTGCCAGATGCTCTTCCCAGGGGGAAGGCAGGGACCAAGAGGGAGAGCAAGGTTCAGACACCCACATAAGAGTTATTTCACAGGACCAATCACCAGGGGTGTTGGGGGAGTATAGGGAAGGACCAAGGCTACCTGGTCCTATGGGATCAAGAGGAGTAGGGGCCCAGGAGATAACAGGGGATAGTACAGGGGCCCAGGAGATAACGGGATAGTACAAAGGCCTTGGGGGGAGGGAGGAAATGATGGACACTCCAGATGGCTACTCTGGAATTTCCTGGGTTAGACCATGGTGATTTCACTTTCCCGGGGAAAGTTGGTTGCCTTGGAGGGCCTCCACCAGTTACCTTTTTCTTCTTCTGTGCTCTCTCCCCTGGAGGTTTCCAAGGAAACCTCCATGGCAGCTACAATCAGCTATTTTTATGAAAATGAGAGTGGTAACAATATCAGAAAGATTATTACAAATTCTTTAAAATAGTTGTTCTTTATTCCCTGACTTTAAAGACTTTCTCAAATGACAGTAAATTATTTTCAAATCCTGCAGGAATAACATTCTCCTCAGTCTTTTCTTTCTTCCTCTGACCCTGCCTTCCCATCTGTCTTTCTTCTGCTCACTTTTTTGTCTTTGCTCTCAGGCAGTCTTTATTGAAAGATACCTACTTGTGCTGAGTAGAACACACAAAGAAGATGAAAAAATGTGAAGCATAGTAAACCACATAAAGCCATTTATTAAAAATAAACAAGGGGTAGTATAAAGGGAGAGGTAGTAAGGGATCGTCCTAAAAAACTTACCGTTAAATATAAAAAGGATCTTGTAGAAAAGGAGCAAGTCTGAAATTGAAAAATTATTATGCTATGAGAAAATTTCATAGATCTGTAGATTATGAAGCCTGATAGGAATAGTACTGTGATTTAATCTGAGCTCCTCCCTAAAATGGACCATGAGATTTACCTGAATCAATTCCTCTTTGTACCATCTTTTAGAAAAGAAAACATACTTTCACAAACATTTCCAACTACACAAAACTCCCTGACCTTCTGATAAGTCATTTCAAGAGTAGAAAAATCAAGAATACAAAAGAAATAGAGCAGTGGTCCATCTGTCTTGGTCTTCCACAGTGGTGACTGGATGCAGTCTGGATGCAGAGAGCACATACCTCTGAGCTTCACTCTTGTCTTATCCTAGCATCTGCTGGCATGGAATTAGGGATGTAACACATCCCTGACTGCTCCTTCTCGTATCTGTTAACAAACCTTCTGTCAATGAATTTGTCTCTTCTTGACTTGCTAACACTTTGTACCTCCAAAATTTCTTGAGACAATGAAACCCAAAAGCTGTCTGCTTTCCGCTTAAAGTTCTTTCTTTTTCATCCTGTTTTAAACTGCTCTACTGTGGTTCTCTACCAGTTTTGATAAGCATGCTTTCAGTCTACTTGGTATATACTGGGTTTTTCCTATCCCTATGGCAAATTTAGGTTTTGGTCTATGTCAGCTTTTAACCCCTCCATTATGTCCACCATGGAATCGTGTCAGCAAGTTCTGAAAGTTCTGTATTCAAAGATTTCTGTTCCTCGTGTAACTACTTTTAGTCTAACATGAAATAGTTTCTTAGTTATTTGTTAAGTTAAATAGAAAGATGCACTGATAGTTTCACAAAAGATGTTTTACATCCTACAAGTATTTTTTTGTGATTGTTGTTTGCTATACCTCAAATTTGTTACCATCTCTGTTAACTTGTGCTTAATGGCTCTGTTAGTTTAAACTAATGAAACATACTCACTTTTTAATATTTTTGTTATTATTTTGAACAACTCTACCATTTTCACCTGGGATTCCACATAGAGGGTTCATTCTCCTTTCTAGTAGATAAAATAGTCCTTGTCTTTAATTCTTCTAACATTGACCTCCTTTTTTTTTTTCTTGGTGCTCCCTCTATTTTTTCTTGTGATTCCTAAGTTTTCATTTCCAAATTTAAGTTACTGCCACTGATTATTTTTTCTCTTTGAAACAAAATAGAAAGATGAAAGTCTATAGGTATATATAAACATAAAATGGTTGCATGTTTTCCTCAAGGATATTTTATGTTTTGTTGTCTTGTTGTAGAGTCCTTACTATTCTTTTAACAGTTTCCACTTCGCATTTATATGCTCCTCCCAACTGGTATTCCTTAGTTTCATCCTTTTAAAGCAGTGTTAGCATTTGTTTTCAGTTAAGAGTCGCATTCCATTGGCAAACACAAATATAATTTGAATAATTAGAATTCTCATCAAAAGAAGCACTCAGATTTGATCTAATTTAAAATTGACACATAATGATTAGAGCAGTTTTAGGATATTGTTTGGTTCAAGTGTTTGAAGAGCAATCTTAAATGTAATCTCCATGTTCATATTAAGTTTTGTTGGTTTTTAGCCATTTTACTTCCTTCCTATGTATTGAGAACTGCTGTCTACCAATGAGACCAGTTCTTAAAAGAAAAGAGATATTAGGTAGGACCCTAAATCTTGACTCTAGGATTTTGTAGTTTTATCAACATTTCTGCAATTTGAAAATGAAAATCCAGTATCCTAACTTCTAGAACTTCAGTCTAGGTTAAGGTAATTCTTATACATTATCTGTCTTATGATAGGACATTAATAGAACTGTTTTTCAGAGTCATTAAGATCAACTGGCATAATGGAGTCCTTGTTATTACTGAATTATCAAAACATTTCCATCTGTATTCTTGTTACAGGTCACACCAGCTAGAGAGTCCCCATTCCCAAGGTGATTGCTACAGACTGTCTTGAGGAATTGCCTTCTTCTGAATTTACAATTTTAAGTACCTGAAATGATGTGAAGATAGTTGTTCTGTCTGTCAGGTGGGTATCTTGAATTACGCTGAGATTTTTCACGTCCAGGAAGGAGACACAAAGGAACATGCTATGGCACAAAGCCTTCTGGGGTAGCGCCAGAGGCCTCTATCTGGTAATGTATTAACATATTTCAGCAAATTCTGATGTCAGGCTATTGAATTATGTTATCCAAAGACTGTGGATTTAAAAAATGCTGTACAATCCACTAACCTCTGACATGGAAACAAAACTAATGAATTTTATCTAGTCCTGCTGAAGTCCCTACTAAAGAAGTGATTCACCTCCAGAAGTTTTAAAAGATTATTTCATAAAAAGTAGGCCACATAGCTTTTAACAGTATTATTTCATAAAAAGTAGGCCACATAGCTTTTAATAGTGTTCCCACAAAGCATTCATACACCATGTGGTTATAGTATAAAAATATTAATGAGATAATCAATCCATCTCAACAATGAATGTGGATAAATACAACTGCCACATAGCAATAATAGGATATCCTTCCAAAAAGCCATTGTTTTTGAATTTGAAATAAGTTTTTTTTCTATTCTTTTCATACTTCAGCTCCCAAGGAGGTATTTTGTGGGTAATAACACTTTCGCGATCTGTTGGGGTGCATATCAAAGGGCTCTCTACCCATCATGTGCTAAATGTGCATTGCAGCAGCAGAATGCCGTTCCTCACCTTCCCACTTCATTTAAGTAGATTTTTATAGTACAGTGCCAAGAAGTAGCCTCAGTTTCATTTTTGTCTGGATTGCTGTCAGTAGTGATAGTGACAGGTCGCCAGTAGCAGTGTTCTCCATAGTGTTCACTGACAAGCTAGGAAATGCTCATAGTTCTTGAAAACTGTTATCTATTTTGTTCATGGAGCATCCATGAGGACCAAATTCCCATTTTTCAAGTCAAAAAACTGAGGCAATTTAAGCAATTTTAAAAGAAAATACCTGTGTCCTAATTCCCAGCATAATGTTTTCACTCCAGGACAGCTTTTCCACCTCTGATATCCTGCTTCAAGTATAGCCTTTTTTCATTAAGCAAATACTGATTTTGTTCTCCTGCTAGCAAGCAGACTAGAAAATAACCTGGCTCTTTTTGGTTGCTTCATTGTTTGTGAATCACTTGAGAATAGCATTTATTAATTAACTGCTGTTGCTCATCTAATGGGCAATCACAAGTGCCTTTTCTCATGGTATGTGTTAAGCAGCACCTATTAAGAATGCTCTTCCATGATGAAGTGTCAGGCTTCCCCTTCAACTATTTAATATCATGCAGACGGTCCAGCCCCCGAAATATAAAGCAGATTTAGAAGAAACAGGACAGGAGCACTCATAACCCTTGTTATTTATTTTATAAGCATCCAGCTCCTTATTATAATTAGTCATTTATATTACGGTGGTGACAGCAGCATACTACTTATTTTTGAACAGAGTTGAGAAGATACAAGTTCTATCAGAAAAAACAGACTTCTAAATCAACACAAGATCTCATTTGAATTCTGTCTAACCCTTGAAGTAGCTGGTATTAGTAAGAAATGGTGAGGATCAAAGGGTTATAGAAAAAGATGCAAGTGAACTGCCACAATGAGAGTTGGTGCTGGCAGGTACAGCACACTGGGATTTTGGAGGTTTGCTAATACATCTAGCACTACTTCTGAAGGATCACTGTACAGATCTCCTCTGTCAAGTCATACATAATATGTTAATTCAGACTTTAGTCATTTGGGGAGCAGAATTACTGAAGTAATAAGCCTAAGTATTATTTTCTAAGGCCATCTCTGTGAGAAAATTTGATTGAGATGGCAGAATGGGAAAGTAATGGGAGCTGACTGTTATCCTGTGATGTGCCGCAGAGTCACTAAACAGTAGGAAGAGAATTGTTTCACTGTTTACATGTCACTTTCCCCATCAACAAAACAGAAGTAATGAAATGTACTGATTGTTGTGAAGTATTTTGATATCTGTGATGAAATGTCCTAAAAACCTGAGGCTTGTTCCAAAGCCCTTTGAAGTCCTCAGAAGGCCCTTGATTCAGCTATCTTAATTTGCATTTGCCTTAGTCTGCAATTCACCCACCAGACTCCTGAAATTTAGAAGTGTACCACCAAATGCATTTCTCAAAGATGGAAAAATATATTGTCAAGTAATCATTATCATTATCTTTGACTATTTGACTATTCAGTTTGAATTTAGAAAACAGCAGAACGAGATATTAATTTGGATTATTTGTAATATTTTACAAGATCAAGGTGAAAACTTAGCAGACAGAGAAGGAAAAGCCCCAGCATGTTTCCCTGACACCAAAGAACGAACTCTGACAGAAACAAGCTGTGGGTTTTTTTTATCTTTCTTTTCTGAAGGTAGATGAAAAAGATCAGGAGAAACTATGTCTCATTAGAAGTGAATAAGTCTGTGGTAATACATACTAGATTTACCAGGTCATATCTTCTAAGATGGTATTAGATACCAAAGAGCAAGTAGTTATATTGAAAAAAAAGTATTAAAAAGTTGATGTTTAATTTTTTCTATGTAATAAATGAAATGGCACAGACTTTCCAGAAGAATTTTAAATCTTTTAGTGTGATAGGTAAGGTGAGAGAAGGTTGTAAGATGAATGCTCGTTATTCAACAAAGCTCACAACAAATGAAATGTGTGCTGTAAGAACATACTTTGTTTTCTTTTTTTTCTGGAGACTAAACAGCTTCTTTTTGCTAAAATTATTACCTTTATGAAGAAAACATTTTTTTCTAATCAATATTTTTTAACCTCTGGGTTATTACTTCCTCAAATAACTTTTTTTTCCCCAAGATTGGTCTATGTACTCTAATGAAAAATCTGCAGAACAGACACATACTATTGTTCACATTAAAACTTTCAAAGGTTATTACCTGTGATAGGGCATTACTTGTCTTCAGTACAGTTTTTTTTGATGAATCAGGTTCTTGGGATGTATGTGTGTATACACATATATAATTGGGAGTGAAAAGAATTAGCTTTTGGCAAAGCAGGAATATCCACACTCTGGTTAAAGATCCAGGAAACACATATCCTGTTCTTGCTACGCCATATATTTTATATCTTGTATACGCCCCTTAGCTTCTTTAAACTTCAATTCAGATGTCTGATAAATGAGGTTAATGCCATAGGGACATTTATCTATCTTGACCACTTCAGAAGTCTGGTGATTGCTGGAAATGTTAAAATTTATTTTTATTAAACTCAGGTGATGTAAAATAATTTTTTTCAATTTTAAAGTTTTTCTTCATTTTTAGAATAGAAAATATGGAAATAATCTCAAAAGTGATTTATATCTAAAAACCCTTATGCCAGCTACTAATTCTCCAGACTTTTCTTTTTCCTGCCTTTTCTTTTCATTATTTTTTATGACAAAACAGCTTAAATTCTCAGGAGTCCAAAACTGGTTTGTCTCCATCAGGACTTTGACTGTTGGATATCTGTTGGAATTAGCTCAATGCTATTTTGTTTGGAGCCCAGATCTAATACAAGTCAACGGGTGTGAATGTATACCTTCTAACCAGATGTAGGCTGTACATCAAAGTAGAGCCTTAGGTATTTTATTATTTCTTGAGTTCTGGCCAGAGCAGGATGATGAACACTGTGTTTGAAACTGCTGATGCTATTGAAAAACCCTACAATAAAATATATGTTGCTATCTTTTTTCCTTGATTACCAAGCTGAAAGCAAGATTTTATAATAAATGGCAAATCATGATTGCTTCCTTTTCTGTGTCGGTCATCCATCCTTTTTGGAGAAACTTGGACAACTGTTGCCTGATTTTTGGGCTCAATTCCAGTATGCGTGTAAAATTTCAGTGTTCTCTCTCATTCTGCTCCCACATTATCAAAAGTTCTTTGTGAACTGAGCCTTTCAATCCTCTTACACAGTGCACTCTATCCCACATGAGTTTGGGTGCACAATTTTAATTGAGCCTATATCACAAACTTACCACTTATGTAAAAGTAAATAGAAGTCCAGTCCCCATCTCATTCATAAATACTTTTAAATAAGAGTCATGTTCTTAACTGCACTGGACCCATTTATTATTAATGATCAAGCTAAATCCAGAAAACTGATAGTAGTGAAATAAAGATGAATAAATAAGTAGGAATACATGATACAGTAGTATGAGATATCATGAGACTGGACTTGATCCTAAGTGTTCTTTCCTAGCATAACTACTATTTTTCTCCTGTTAAATTTTTAAAAATATTTATTTTATGAATTTGGGAACTTATCCAAACAGAACAATTTTGCTTTAAAATATATGCATAAATGACATATTGTTTTTAGTGAGATCTGAGTTGATGGGGGAAGTTGCTGGTACTGCAGGGAGGAATGTGACATTCCAATTTTATATCTAAACTCCTGTACAAGTTGAGGCTGTTCAGACTAAGGACTAACCCTGTCTACTTAAAATTCTTGTTTCAAAATGGTTCTTATTTAAGATTTTGACACTTCTTCCTATGTTTAAGAACATTATCCAATGCTGTTAAAAGTACTAGAAACATTCCCATCAATTTCATCCAATGTTGCATCAGAACAAAAGAGAATAATATGTTCAGTGGATTATTTTTTCATTCTACAGGTCCTTAAAGTTACTTAATTTTTTAGAGCTTGAATAAATTATCTGAGAGGAAGAAAGTATCTCTAGTGTTAATGTCAGGGGCAGAATAACTTTGTTAGCTAAATGTACTATTCTTGTATTATTCTTGTTCATGGTGTGTTGAACACTTCATTAGATTGAACAGAAGAAAACTGGTAATGACAGATCTTGTTTCCTAAATATATAACTAAATCTCTGGTGGAATACGTTCTGCCAAGCAGGTAAATGGATGACAAAACATTTAATGTGATGTCAACAGATATCTTAGTGAACCTTATCCTACTAAAATTTATAAAAGAGTGATAATTTCAGAATCCTTCTTACCATGCTTTGCCTGTCACATGCTGTAAGAGACTGGACTA
>VZTZ01013630.1:2491-26322 GCA_013400955.1 Drymodes brunneopygia
TTTTCCAGGTAAATACTTGGGCATTTGAATTCTAAATATTTCTGGTCACATGCAGAAAGAAGGGTTAATGAAAGCCTTGCAGATGTGTTGTTGCTGTACAGCACTAATCATGGTCCTTTTTTACAGAAATTACATTTTTTGATGCAGCATTTTAGTTCATAATCCTTGAATTATACATCTGGCAGCCCACTTTCCTGCAAAATATTCCATGGGGTTGATTTACCATGCTTTTGGAAATACATGGAAATGGCTGCATTTTATTTCTACTGGTGCTGAGCTGCTGCACTGTATTTGTTATTTCTGAATAATAAACAGCTATCATGCTTTCACTTACACACACATGTATATATGCATTTTTATGTTAAAATAAATGCACACAGACATTTGTTTTTCATTCAGCTTATCCCTCATTTCTTGACTGTATTTCTGTGTTTTCATACCACTTTGGTCTGAGTTCAAGAACACATTACCAGTGTCCATTACAAAAGGAATATTTCTGTTAGGTTTGTTATTCAGCACAAAAAAACCCCATGAGTAACAGTAAGCTAAAGTATAATCTATTTCTTATAACACTGAAACGAGTGCTGAGCAAGTTACTTAAAACTCTACATGAATAAAGTATTGGAAACAGGCCCTAAGGGAAAGCTAAGGTTTAATGGTTATGCTTATAACAGTGATACATTTCCTGACACATAGCATTCCAAAGAAGAGATTCCATGATGAGTGTTTCTAAAGTGCTAGGTTAGTTGGAGCTAAGCAAAAATTGGTATATTTTTATGACCCTTACTATTTCTTACGGGAACAAATTCTACCTTGGAGCTAAGTATTAATCTATGCCCATAGTAACCATCACACCTGTAAGTGAAAAGAAAAGTGAATGACGTCTTAAAAAAACTCCTGTTCTTAGTTTCTTTCCACTCAAACTATAATCAAATAGTATCTTGAAATTTTAATAAATAAATATTATGAGATTAATTACTTTTCAATTTGTACTTTGGTGACAAGAATCACCACATCGCTAGGCATAATGGAAACTAAGAAAACGTAGGTTATTTTAAATTTTGCTATTGGATTTTTATAGAAAGAATTCTATCTTTCAAAGGAATTGGCTATTAAGTGACTGACCATAAGCTCCTGTTTAACATGGGGCTTCCATTACTCTCCACTTTGTATTTATGCAGGTCACACACATAAATATGCCTCTACCTGTATAATTTAACCTTTAAATCTTCTTATATAAATGTGCATCTCTCATACCTTTTTTTCCCCTGCTGTAAGAAAAATTTATTAAAAAGGGCCAAGATTTTTTTCATGTAAAGAATGATTTAATATAAAATGTGCTTTCATTAAGAAAACGTTTTTATATATAAGCTTATTCTGTTTCTGCATTTGGCTACTCCAAGTCAATGGAAAAATTTTAGTGAGTACAGAAGTGGAAAGAAAATCTTAAGAATATGTTTGAATTCCAAAACTTCTTTCAAAAAAAAAATAATCTTTAAGTTTTTTTCTAAAAATGCAGGTCTATAATGACCAAATTAAAGTAGTAAAAATGTTTGCCACATTAAGCACTGACAGAACATATTTATTAGTAATTTTACATTGTTGATACAAAAAAACTTCTTCATTTCACTTTTTAATTATGTGATAAACTGTAATAACATGAAGTTTCAAATCATATAGTCATAGAATATCCTGAGTTGGAAGGGATCCATCAAGATCATTGCGTCCAACTCCTGGCCTGCACAGGACACCCCAAAAATCACACCGTGTGCCGGAGAGTGTTACCGAATGCTTCTTGAACTCTGTCAGGCTTGGTGTTGTGACCTCTACCCTGGGGAGCCTGTTCCAGTGCCCAACCACTCTCTGGGTGAAAATTTTTTTACTGACATTTAACATAAAAGACTCTTGACTCAGCTTCATATTATTCTAGGGATTATTATCCTCTCTTAAAAGTTAAATTTTCATTCAAACGTGAATGATTTTGCCAGAACCACCACATGTATAAGTAAATAGACTCTCAATTAGGAGACAATTTTAAATTACCACTGTACAAGTGGGTATCTTTCCTATTTACTTTTCATTTATGTGCAAAGTAAGTAAGCGAAGGACTGTTATTAAAGACTATTCCAAAATTTCATATTATCTCTCTCAGCAAGAAATGCTAGAATCAAATAAAAACTCACATATTTTGACATTAAAAAGCTACTAAATGAAATGTGGCCTGCTGTTTCATCTGTTTTGACTGCATGTAGTATACTAATCCACTTTTGTTTATAGATGAAAATGATTAACAATTATATTAAACCTCCCAGTCCCCAATGTTAGCAGTCCGCTTGTAAATAACCCTTTGTTTTTCATGTTTCGACCTGGACCAGCCAGTATGGCTCCTAAAAAATTTTATAGATCAAGGAGACACAGTATTTAGGCATCACCTCAAAAAATTATAAGTATTTTTCCTCTTATTACAGATGATTTATCAGTGAAGGCCTTTTACATGTATTACACAGCAGCATCAGAAACTATGCCTTTAATCTTTTCTAAAATTGAATCAATAATAGAAAGAAGTCCAAAATGTGTTGGTGATTTCAGTACCCTTACATTTCCTTTGGACCACTAAAGTAGGACCATTTTGACCATTTCAGATCACTACAAGTTGAAAAACACACTGTACAAAGAAAGCCCAAGAGAAGCAAGCCAAAGTTGTCACAGTACCTCTCAACTGCTATGGAAAGCAAACCAATTTCCAGGTTTAGCGTGGAATATCATAATTTTGCTCAAGACTTAACTCCCCTTCTTCTCTTCCTGCAACACACTTTCTTCAAGATGCTACCAATAATATCTCCACACACATTATGCAAATTTTCCAACATTAGCAACAAAAGCACAGTATGAAGAACCCTCAGTAAGACCTCTTGAACAATCACTGAAAGAATCAGCCTTACACTGTGATATATTACATGAGTCTTCAGTGTCAGTTTTGTTCTGTGAGAAACAGCAAATAGATTCCTCCTTCTGACCTGAGCACTTACAGGGTCATTCTGCATCGTGGCTCAGATGAGCCCTCTCTTGGGAATAACATCATAATTAAATTGTGAGGGCAAAGTAGGTGCTCTCTCATTTATAAATTCCATCTCATTTATGCATCAAAGAAATTTCATGTTCTGGAAATATACGTCTGATATTGAGGGACAGGCAAAGACGGAATTGATAAATATCAGCACAACTGTTTTATTTCAGTTTTTTAAGTTAGTTATATAATAAATACGAAGTGAGCATTGGAAGATGTTTGACAGTTAAGACTTACCAAAGATGAAGGAAAATGAAATGTAATCATGTAATCCTCTTTTTTTTTCTTGTGGTCTAGACCATGGATGCTAATCAAAATCCGTATCTGTCAATGGAGTACAACACTGAACTATAAAAAGATCTTTAATTTTCTGCAGAAATTCTATTTTATGCCTCAGTTAATCTGAGAGTTCAACATTTGCTGCTGCTTCTTCTCCTTCCTTCCTATGTCATTTTTCCTTTTGCATATTCTTGAACCCTTTTTTGAAGGTACTCTGGCACTCATTAGTCCTTACATTGAACTGATCCAACCCAACAGGATAGGATGAAAACAGCCATTGCCAGGTTCCTTTTTAATCACTCTAGCAAGTTCTTTCAATGCAGGGTCATAATTGCCCCAGAATAAGAGAAGTCACGATCATAAAAGACAGACCAAGGAGAAAATTTCTGATATATTAATAATCTGTTGGATTAAAAAATGAGACGTAATTTTATCCTGAATCTTTTCTTCAAAGTTGGTTTGTATTCTGTAAAACAATTAAATCTCCATCTGTCTAAAGAAATAGAAACTATTGCTGGTGATTAGAGTAGTCACTGGTCCTCAGTATCTACCTCTTTTTGATTTCCCATGTAAATTTGCATGTCTTGACAGTCATTCTTTTCCTTCCAATACTGTCAAAGTTTTCACATACCTCCTGTTTTGATCTGCATCATGTCCATTCCTCTGTCTGATTTTCTGACTCCTAGACCCTGCACCACTGATGAGCCAGAGCCTCACAGCAGACACATAGCAGCTTCCAAGCAGAACCCTGCTTAAGCACAGTTTTCTGGATGACTGCTGCCACACTAAGATGGAAAGTTTTAACACATGGCATTGTCTCAAGCTTTGATTGAAGATTGACAACAGTCTCTCAATAAAATGCCGATAGCCAGAGTCTATCTAAAGACTGCTCCTAGGTTAGCAGCAATAACCACTAAAATCACAAGCCTCATGGAAAACTCAAAGCCATACAATGTCTGCTGCAAGATATCTTAGAGTGACTCACAATTTGTAAAGTACTGACGATCTGAGACGATGGAATTACAAAGTACTAATGCAGCAGTTTTGCCTCAGCAACTCATGATAACACATCTTCAGCCGAGGTAAGAAATATACGTAGAAGTGAATACTGTTCATAAAAAAAAAAAAAAAACGAAATTAAATCATCATTATTAAAATGGCTTCTATAAGATTAAGTCAGGAAAATTGCAGAGAACAATACCAGATACAGAATCAAAGTTTATATTACCATGCTACTTTTTTCTCTTCCTCAGTGATATGGCACTGACAAAGAAAGTACTTTCAGAACAGTATTACCACCTTAGGCAGTTTAACCATGAATTAATTTTCAAACAAGCTCTTGACTAAGGACTGGAAATGAGCCAAGAACTTAAAGAAAAAGACCTCTAAAGCTATAAAAATGCTAAGTATCTAGAAAAATCTCCGTGTTGCTGAATACGAAATGCTGAAAGTTTCTGAGAAAGGAAAAAATCTAATGTCTGGCTTCAGAAATGTGCATCATTAAAAAAAAAGTATGAAATAAATTAAACAGTTTGTATTCAGTATAGCATAAGGAAGCATCATCATTATTAGCCACAAGAAAGAGCCAGGAAATTTACACCAGAATTGTTGTTTGCAACAGTAATTTTAGATAGTGCTTTTCTAGGAAGCCACCCAGAGGGTATGAATTAAATGGAACAGTCTGCCAGCACACTAAAACAAAAGGAGGCACAAACTGTACTACTTAGTGCAAAAAAAAACCAACCTGAAAATTGAAATAGTATACAGCTTCAGGTAAAACAAAAGGTTGTGTTAACAGAAGAAAAATGCATAAAAAAGTAAATTGTAAATGTAAAATGCAAACATTAGGGCAGATAACTTTTGTAATTGAAAACAAATTAAAATAATCTCATCTAGTTTTAGCAGAAGTTATATAAATCTATCCAAACAAATAAGCAAACTTGTTGATGCACCTTTAGTGTCCTCACTTTACTTCCTTCTGTATTTAAATTTTGTGTCTGGTTCTTCCCTCTGCTTTTGATATGTGACATATTTCTTTGAAACATAACAATTTTTTAAAAACTTGCTTAATATTTCATTGAACACTTCTGTGAAAGTACATATTCTTAAAAAAAATGTGATTGCATCTATTTACATATCTCCTAGAAGTTTACTCCATGGTTATATACTCAGCCTTATAAAAAGGTGTGATAGTGGTTCTATGGGTAACTGTATTAACATTCTCAGACAGTAGAAGATATTAGTTTAAGGGATGATATTTTAGGTAGAGTCTTTGTGGAACCTACAACTCTTATGAGGGATTGCCTGTCCTATCATGCAGGCTAATTTACAGAGTATACCTCTATAAATGAAGCCTGGAGGACTCCAAAGAGCTAGAGGGCCACCAGATAGTCTGTAAGAGAAAAGAGGGCTCAGAGAATATCTTGATCACTGTAACTTGGATACGACTGATAAGATACTGGAATATGTTCTTACTGTCTGATGCTTTCCAATTTTCAGGAGTTCAGTTACCCTTTCAGAAAGAATATTAGTTTCGTTGACTTGGTATGCTGCAGATAGATCCACAACACCTGTTTTAATAACCTCATTAAGTTTTAGCATTGTATGGATTATTCACTGTTTAATTCAAAATTATCTTGAAAAATCACTGACACAGGCAATTAGGAGTAAAGGGTTAATGCTCTTGGAATAATGATTAGTATGCTTAGAAAAAAAATGTACTACTTAAATAGCTCTGTTGGAGACATGGAGCTACTGGACAGATTCCAGGAAATGACCATGAAAATGATTAAGACACTAAAGCAACCCTCCTATGAGGAAAGTTTATCTGGGACTGCTCAGGTTGGAGAAGAGAAGGCTTTGGAAAATCCTATCAGTGCATAAAGGAATGGAGGGAAGACAAACTGAGGACTGTCAGGTGTTGCCTAGTGACAGAACAAGGGACAACGGACAAACTGAAACACAGTGCCCTGGCTTCATCTGAGTTAATTTTCTTCTTAGCAGCTGTGGCAGTGCTGTGTTTTGAATTTAGGATGAGAATAATCTTGATATCACACTAATTTTTTACTTATTGCTAAGCTGTGCTTACTCTGTGTCAAAGAATTTTCAGCTTCTCACCCACCCCACCAGCCAGTAGACTAGGGAGCAGAGGAGGCTGCTGGAAGGAGACACAGCTGGAACAGCTGACCCCAGCTGACCAAATGGATATTCCATACCATACGTCATCACAGTCATTATATAAAATAGAGAAAAGCTGCCCATAGGGCTGCTACTCAGGGTCTGGCTGGGCAACAGTCAGCAGGCGGTGAGCAATTACACTGTGCTTCATTTGTTTTTTATATTCTAATTCTTTTATCGCTATTATTATCTTTTTTCTTTTCTGTCTTATTAAACTGTATTTATCCTATCCCATGAATTTTACATTTTTTTCCTTTTAATTCTCTCCCCATCCCACTGTGTGGAGGAGTGAACAAGCAGATGTGTGGTGCTCTAACTGCCTGCCAGGTTAAATCACAGCACAAAGAGATTCCACGTGAATATCAGGAAACACTTCTTTTTCACTGTGAAGGTAGCTGAACATTGGCACATGTTGCCCAGGGAGAGTATGAGCTCTTTCTCCTTATTTCAAAAACCATTCAGACACAGTTCTGGGCAACTACTTCTGGGTGACCTTGCTTAAATAGAGGAAATTGGACCAGATGACCTCCATAGTCCCTTCTAAACTCATGCATTCTGTTTTCCTGTAATTCTGTCTTTCTGTGTCATTATCAGTTAAACATATATTAAAGCTTGTTTAGCATACTTAACTAGTTCTTGTTATAACCAAAGCATTAATTTACCAAAGCATAAATGGTTTATATCGACATAAAATGCACTACTACCCTTGTATATCCTAATTCCCATAGTCCTCCAGCATTTCAATTCACAATTTAGTCTTCTGCTGTTAGTTATTTACTTAATTTTATAAACAAAGCTCATGTTGGATTTCTATCAATAGGAAAACTTCTCCACAATATTCTCAAAGCTATTGCGCATAACTCAGTCCTTCAGCACACAAACTTCAGAAAAAAAGGATTACTTCTTCTATTGCATTTGCTATAAACAATTGAATTACATTGATCAGCCCTAAATGGAAATTAAAATTTCTAACTTGAACTGAAATTATATGAATGGATAAGTTTATTATGGCATGATGTTTGAACCATTCCATAGTTTGGGAAACTGAAGTGCCTCTGGATTTGAAGGATTTCATTGTGATCACAGGAGAACATTGACAAGTACAGAATAAAGAACTAGTAAATTAACTTTCAGATGTGCCCTGTCTTTATTCAGAGACTGACCATTACTTAGAATTTACCTTACTTTCCTCCTCTTTTATCACTTGCAAGTCAATGAAATACCAAAAACTATCAGTAACCTGATGCTGAAGAGCAGGTGCGCAGGTAGGAAATCTTTATTTCTCCAGAAGACAACTGAATAATGCCATTCTTGGAGTTACCAGAACCAGAAATAACAGAAGAGTTGAGGTTGGAAGGGGCCTCTGCTGGTCATCTACTCCATCTTCCCTCCTCAAGCTGAGACACCTAGGGACTGGACTGCGTCCAGATGACTTTTGAGTATTTTCAGAGGGAGACTTCACAACCTCTTTTGGCAACCTGTTCAAGTGCTTAGTCACCCTCAGAGTAAATAAGGGTGAATGAGTGAACAACTCTTTAAATTCTAAAGCTTTCAGAGAATGACTACTTCCTGGATATTTTTGGTATTTCAAATTACTTCAAAGAAATGTTACCATTTTTGTCACTCAAGAAACTTTCTGTGTTCTTTTCATTTTCACCCTTTTCTGCTAATAGCCAACTTAGCTTTTCACTGTCTAACCTCCCTCTCAAAAGTTTTTCCTATCCCACACTGTGACAAATCTATGAGAAGTTTAATTGGATTTCCAAATCTTAAAAGCATTATTTTCAATTGTCTAACGCTCTATTACCTCTGACAGAGGTAAGCCTTGCAATTTCAGATGGAAAAGAATTGTAGTTCATATAAACAAAATGGTCAAAATCATTTGTAGAACCAACAAAGACATTAGTATAGTCTAAAAAGCAGTGATATTGTCAGAATAGAAATGCTTTGAACTACAAAACAAAGGTCTTGCTTTGTTTGTTACTTTTTTTTAAGAAATAATCAACCTGGGAACGTATCAGAGCAATTCACTGGTAAAAATGGAAGGCAGAGACTTATCAAATAATTGATGGCTGATTATAAAACCAAGATTGGCACACAGTTTTTTTCTTTGTTTGGTGTTTTTTTTTGTGGTTTTTTGGAAGACATTTTGTTTTAATTATTGAACCCAGATTTCTAGGCCATAGAGGGATTTCTCTGCACAACACAGAAAAATGTCTTTTTTTCTTTTTTTTTGGCAGAAATATAGCAGCCTTGACTGTTGACAAAGACGCTCTCTCAGGCAGCCAAGATCAATTGCATTTGTGACTGTTTCAGTCATGAAAGCAACTGGTTTCCATTATATTTAGAATAAAAGAAAACCCAAAATAACAAGTATCAAGGATTAGCATTTTAAATTCTGGCCAGTAAATCAATTGAACATGATTTACATTTCAAATCCTCACCAGTTGTCATGAAAGACACCATGGTGTTTCTGTTTGGCTTTTTAGTTTGTTTTGGCAAGTAAGAAATAGTTCCACTCGTTTTGTTGAATTCCAGTTTAGCAATTAATTACATTCTGTCCACTTAAATGATCTCAGAAATTTCATGGGGAAAAGTCCCTCCTCCCTTCTTTCCTAAATGCAACATATTGCTGCTTCCTACTGTTCAAATACCAAACTCATTATATCCCAATTCCATGTCTGAGTAAACAGAACGAATTCTAAATTGAACTGTTTTACAGGAAGTGCTTAGGGATTTCTCTGAAAGACAATGTTCCAGACATACAGCATGAAAATGCTATCATTAGAAAATAAAAAGGCTTTACTTTCAAAAACATCTTGTTAACTATGTTCAGACTGTCTTCTAGAATGTGTTTTCTTATTTATTAAAAGGTGAAAAAAGCTTAAAATATACTAAAATGTAAAATAAATTCCGATTTCTGACTTTTCTGACTTTCCTATATTCTCTGCAATATGGCAGGTTAACAGAGATAAAGGTGAACATAAACTTACCCAATTTCTCTGGTTTCAGGAAGCATTTTGGGTTTTTTTTTGTAATTTATCAGAAAGAAACCTTTGATTGTTGGTAATATGAATATCAAAAAGTCTGGTGAAGGAGATTGAAGTCAACATCAAAAGAGATCATTGCTGCAGTTATATTTTCCTCTCTAAGAGTTCTTTTGCCCCTTCAAGAATCTCGCTCCTCTACTGAGTTCTGTGTCCCCATAATGAGATGAGCCATCTTCTAGATGTAAAAGACTAAACACCTAAGGCACAGCATATTCCCAGATCGAACAACAAATGAAATCCTTCTCATTAATGAGAGAGACATGTTTCAAGACTACAGAACTGGTTATGACTTATTTGGAGTTCCAGTTCTGGTTTCCACGGTACAGCAGAGACATGGATATATGAAAGAATCCAGGAAAGGACCATGAATGTGATTCAAAGACTAAAGCATCTTTCCATAAGAGGCTGAAAGAGCTGGTACAGTTCAGCAAGGAGAAGAGAAGGCTCAGGGATCTCATCAGTGCTTACAAATACCTGAAGGGAGGGTGTACAGAGGACACAGCCAGGTTCTTTTCAATGTGTCCATTGTCAGGAGAAGATGTAATAGGCATGAAATGAAACACTGGAGAGTCCCTCTAAAAATCAGGAAAAACTTTTTACACTGGCGTAGGTTGCCCAGAGTAGTTGTGGAGCCTCCGTCCATGGAGATATCCAAAAGCGGTCTAGACACTCTTCTGGACAATCAGCTCTGTGTGACCTTGCTTGTGGCATCCATTCCCGTTCAGGTGCCTTCCAACCTCAGTCATTCTGTGATTATTTGGAAGCTTTCACCATAAATAATATATTCTGACAAATCTGAAATTGAAGTACAAAATATGAATTAATACAATGGAAATTATCTTGCCAGTTTTTCTGAACACCTTATTCATTGTGAAAAAAAGTATAAACCAAACCTCTGCAATTTTACAGTTTTTCTTTAGAATTTCCGTTGTGTATTATTCACATTACTATTTAACAATGAAATACTTACAAATGTCCTTTGATGGACAGAAGAAGTCCTCTCATACACGTTCCTTTTGATGCTTTAAATTCCTTTGGATTCTGCTCTTTTATCCCTTTTTACCCCTTTCTATTAGTCTGGTTTAGCTCATGTTTTTTTGTCCGCAAAACTGTTTTAAGTTATTTTTTCCCTTTATGTTCTCAAGTACTTTTCAAAAGAGAAAAAGAAATGAATTAGATGTTTGTTTATCTGAAATACAATGTCTTATTCTTAGAAAGTGAAATCATAGCTCTTTTAGATAGTCCTAAATTCTTCTTAAACGCAAACTTTAATTGCTTCTTGGCCCTTGCTCTGCTGAATAATGCACATAAAATAAATGAAAGACTAGTATTATAATATCCAGTTGACTTAATTTCTTCTTCTATATGACATAGTGAAACAGTTCACTACATATACATATTTATAGGTAGATAGATACAGATATAGATATCTGTATCATCCACAGGATTTTTTTATCAAGTTTTTGCTGAATACTTCCATATATACACATTTCACCTAAGAACATCTTACTATTTACTTTTCTATTTTACCTTTGCAAAGCAATCATATGATCGTTTCTCATCCAATGTATTCAAACTGTAAATATAGATGCTCTGCTTAGCCTTCTCTGTTCATATACATTCCTCTTGTTCAACTGATGTTTCCATTCTTCCTACCTATTTTCCACACTATTTCCCCAGGGTTCTGCTCAACTGATTTTTTTATTGCACACATTTTACTTGGTCTCTGTTTTCTTACCAAGATAGGAGTAAAACAAACCATTCCTGTGCTAAGCAGGGGATATAATGCAAAACAGAGTCCACAAGGGAAGGTCCTGATGGGTGAGTTCCTACTGCTGCCTGAACTAATAGAGAAGAAGAATGTGTTCAGGCAAGCAGACAAGATAAAATGCAGCAGACTTGTTCAAGGATGAAGTAGCAGCAAATGACTGCGTCAACTGAAACAGAACAGAATTGCAGCTGCTGGGAATGAAACAGTGGATGGCAAAGGAACAGAAGCTGATGAGATTTGAAGACATTATTTCCCAAGACAGTATCAAGAGGGCTTTCTTTTAGAGTCCCTTTTAAGAGCCACAGTGACCATTTTAAAAGAACTACTAAAAACTCATTTCTTCATTTTCAGTACAACATGCAGAGTTTTTATCTTTAAAAAGATCAAGTAAAATCCTGTCTGTAGCACATTTTGCTGAATATTATCACCATCATATTTAGTGAAATGTTACCATGATCATATTCACATGTTTGATAAAATCCATCCAATTGAAATAAAGAATGATTGCCTTGGCCAGTTTGGGCAACTCATTAAAATTTGCAGTGTAATTAATGTGCTACACTTTAAAAAGTACTAAAATAGAGACAATGAGATGAAATTTTCGAGAACTGAACCTTGCAGTGATTCCATCCTCACTTTGTTTCTGAAAGCATGTGAAAGCTCTGTCCCTTGTGTTGGGTGGCTGAATGCCAAACCAAAAGGGTCCTTCATCATTTCTGTATGGTGCTGTACTGCAGCAGCACCAACTCACTGCCACCTTAGTACAGTGGCATAGTTTTTCATTTGGAATTGGTTGAGAGCTTGCTCATATCCACAAAAAGGAAAATCTTAATGACAACACCCATATGGGCTAATATAAACCTAAATTGGTGGACTACCTTGTAAAGTAGCTAAAGCATCTGTGGACAAGCTATAATATTTTTTCCTGCATACAGAGATACCAACTGCAAAAAATATAATACAAATATATTTGACATAACAAGTCAGTGTAAATTGTGCCAAGTAATTATAAAGGAAACATGAGCAAAGGAAGTGACAATAGCTACAACAACTCAGCAGCAAGAAATACAGAGGTACAGTAAAACTGTGAACAAATGACAAGAGTAAATGTGTCCTGGTTGCAGAATAGTTGTACTTGCTGAGATTACTGTATTCTAATTATTATAGACTAATATTCTTATGTATACACCTGACTTCCTACTAAATGTGAACTTCCAACCTGTAAGTATGAAACTCTAAAAAAAGAAGTAGTCTTCAAAAGTGAAACAAATTTTCTCCTCAGAAAATTTATTTCCTATTTATTTTCTTGGAACATCAAATGACAGAAAATTTAGATCTAAGTTTTTTCTGCCACTTCCATAGTCATTGTACTGCATACATGTTTTGTCCCATGCACCACTTGGATAGTACTATTGTAATTTTCTGCATTTTTCATTCAAGATTTCCAACCAATTGGAACTTTCCTTTTGTGAAACGTGCAATTATTTCATACTTCTGGAACATCCCTACAACAGTTTACAAAGAAAAAGTGGGTCAACAGTTTAAAAATTATCTATATTTCCGTTCAATTTTGGTTTGGAGGGGAATCCTAAGTATGCATGTGATCTCTCTTTAGCTTGCAATTTACTTCAGGATGGCTGGTAGCTCAGTAAAAGATAGAGATAACTGGAGGTTTTGTTGTCCAGCTACTAAATCTTTTTCACTTTACAGAGTGATTAACACCCAAAATCTTTTCTAATGAAGTGGAAATTGATATTTCAGCTGAACCATTTAAGTTTTGGGAAAGAGAAAGCAAAAAAAAACCTACTTCTGAATTTCACCAACTACTATTTGTCCACTTTTAAAAAGTCTGCATAAATTTTTATATTTCATATCCCATATGGTCACCAGTTTTAAATTGTAAGTTGCTTTCAAACACCTCAGACTGCCTTTAGTAGCTGAAATTCTTCATGTTGGCCCAACAAGTGACCTCCACAAACCCATCAACCAAAAAGTTTTGTTATGTTCACTCACAACCCTGTTTGAAATTGCACAGATTCAATTCTTATTGTTACCTTTTTCTTCTTCATGATAGAGGCATTGGTTATGGCAGCATTTGATAATGCCAGTTGCCTGTTTTGAAAATGAGTGGAGAGATTGAAGCTGCTTCAATTCATGCAACAGCAGCAGAGATGGCCACTTCTCCATGAGAAAAGGACTGCAATACCACAACAAATTATCCTCTGAAAAATTAATGGACTTATCTCAAGAAATTACAAGGAATAAATTATTTATAAATTAAAACTGCTTAAGTTGCCAAACATTTGAGAGGAAATGAAATCATTTTATGTGGTCTTCTGCAAAAATGGTGAATGAAGTGGGTTTTTACTATGTTCCAGCTAAAAAATGGTGAGTTTTGTTGTCTACATATTACCAGTTCAGTCACAATGTGAGTGTAAATAGGATCACTCTAAAAACAACATTCGACCCCAGAAGAATATAAAACACTTCCTCACAGCCAAATTTTACTTACAAGACCTTTATTTTTCTCACAGTGTGATTGCCTTGGATCAAAGACCAACTGTTTTGAGTGTTTTCAAAATGTCTAGTTTGTAGAAATACTGCTATAAATAAAAGTATTTCTGTCTTGCTGTTCTGAACAGCAATTGTACAAAAATGGCTTTGGCATGCCAGCCAATGCATCTCAAGAATGCAATAAAGAACTGCACAGTATCCCAAAAATGCTCTACGGAATTGCTTATACTAGGAGTGACAATTAATTTTTATGTATCAAAAAATTTTGATATTTTAATAAATTTCAGAGCAATGAATGCAGTCTTCCTTTTTACATCTTATTATATTAACAATTAACATCCAACTAAAGAACTTAGCTGTAAGAATCAAAACAGGTTTTAATTTTGTCTTTTCAGCAACCTGACTTATTCAGTATTACGTTTTGTTATATTTTCTGCTGGGATAAAGGTTTCGTACAAATACACTTTCAATATGTGTCAAAGGGTTTAAAAGTAAATCAGATATCAGACATATTTCATGAGGATATTCGTTTGTGCATTTTAAAAGAGTAACACAAGTATTTGGATATCAGCTTTATTTTGTACTGGACTCAGGAAAGTCCTTGGGTATATTCACAGTCATGGATGTAGAGACTACTTAGAGGTTTGTATAATTAAAAGCCATGATTAAAATATAAAACGTTTAAACTTTTAACTGGAGTGATTCAAGTGTGCTTTAAATGATCATGATTGTGTGTCTGTGGGAGCAGAAAAAGAGGTACTACCACCTCTCCAGTTTTTTTTCCTGCAGTGCCCCAAATGAATTTGTTTTTTTTTACCTGGCATTTGCACACAGGCTTAGCAATATAGCATGCTTTTCATTGCTTCTTTGGGGACTTGCACTAGGAAATATGTCTGTGCTCTTCAAATGTGATTTGGACTATGTCTCTTTTTTATAGAAAGAGGCCTTATCCGAATTTTATTCTTTTGACCTATACGGTACCAAAGTAGTACAATTAGTGTCCGTATTTTTAAGTGCTGAAAGATATAACAGTGAACAGCCAATGTGCATCATTTAGAAAACAATACGAACAAAACAGCTTGGCAATGTGTTAGCAAATATTTGGATGTTATACTTTAATATCTCTACCATAAATATGTCAGCTCAAACTAAAAGTGCATTGTATACTGCTTCATTGCAAGGACAATGAAAATGAATCCATCTTAATTTTCATTGTCCAAATGTGCAATTAAACCCTGCTGATGTGGTAAATATAAAGCTGCTTTGTTGCTTCAATGTGGGTTGGTTATTACAAGGAAGCCTCCCAGTTTGAGTTTAAATGAGAAATCAAATTGATTAGCATATAATTAGAGATAAACAGGCTCATATAAAAATCTAACCTCCTGCAGGCATTGTCTGTTCAGTTAAGTAGGGCTCAAACTGAGCTTTCCATTTATAAACATAAATTGGACTTAGCTGAAAATTGTTCTGTCTCCTGGCTTTCAGTGATATGATTCAACGTATTTGATAGTGTGTCATTGTGTAATGACATTTAGAGCACTGAATACCAATATGCACTGCACCAAAGACTGCAGAACTTCATATTTGTGATTCAGGTTTAAGCTTCATATCTGCTTTTTAAGAACCTCGATGGCGTAATGGATAAAATGTCGATCTTTCCCAGTCTACCTTCTAAGCAATGAGCAAAAGTAAATTGTTTGTGGCTAATCCTACAGAAGCAGGAAGTTACATCCTGCACAATCAGCAACCACTTTTCCAAGAAAGATTGAGTAATATTTGCACCACGTCCGTCTAAAACTATTTTAATGGCTCATAAACATGATTTTTACCATCTAATCAAATGCAACAAGGTTTATAAGTACACTCTTAAGTGTGTCAAGAAAAAAAGAGGAAGATTTTAGACTTTAATTTGAGACTTTTTTTTCTAAGTGGACGTAGCCAAAGAGATGCAAATGGATCTGAGAGACATTTCCTATTCAGGGAAAGCTACAAATAGAAAAATGGATTTAAACTGTTGTAAAGACTGATCTTACTTGGTGTTCTTTTGACTTGCTTTGGAAAGCACTTGTTGAAAGCATCTCTGCAGATCTTATTATAATATATGAACAGCATGAGAAATAACATTTTAAGTCAAAATATTTTAAAATAAAATTGCTACTGCTTACATAGGTCCCACTAGATTTGAAGTTTTATATTTAGCAATTATAAAGAGACATTTGAATCATTCAAAATTTTAACTTGACCATTTTAATTCCTTAGAATTAAGATAATTTGTTTTATTCCACCAGAAGGAAGCTTTTTTTTGTTGTGTTTTCCTTAAACATGCTTCAGTGTTTGGCTTGTCACACACTGTTACTGGCCTGATGCAGATCATCTCATCCTTTTTTTTTCCAAGGAATTAACTGCAGGAAGTATAACTGCAGCTTGATATCTCAAGCAAGTACCATAAGTACACTGGGTTAATATTCAAGGTGAGGAGTCACTACATGAATGTCAACTTAAATAGATACTGAGTATTGTGTACCATTTCCATTACAGGTATTTTACTTGCCAAACACCATATGTTATGCTGAGTCATAATTAAAACTTGCTCGGAAATTGATAAATTGAGTTCAAATTAAAATTATTTGAAAGAGAGAAATGTAAAGTATAAAGAATACTCTTAAAACCTCTCTGCATAAATAAAAAAATAAAGATATTGCCTTAGAAATGTTATTTAGTGGGGAAAATATGTGCCTTAAGATTGATTTAAGTGAAAATATAAGATTTTCTTTGCCAGAAGGACTGTTTATTCGAGACGTGTTCCACCCAAATCTTTCTTGGTTTTGTAGTAGATTTTTCTGAATCTCCATAAAGCATTTTAACTTTAGTGTCTCTACAGACTGCCCAAAGAGCTTATGTAGTCTCCATTTTTATAGGTTTTCAATATCCTAAAGTTCCTTGCAGCCTGAAGGAACCCTCCTTTTATGTGTCTGGGCAATTCCCTTTCAATCATAGGTTGACCTGATGAGAATTATAGGACAGACCATTAGTGGTGGGAAAAACTGCTCAAATGTCTGTTAGCTTTAAAAAAAAAAACCTGTTAAATGAACAACAAAAACTCTTATCTTAAATTTAAGGTTTCATTCTATAATTGCTTTTCTGGACAGTGAGGTAATACTGACATCTGCTTGCTTGATCACTTAGACCCTTGTGGTGGTGCTGTCTGTCATAACCAAGCAGCCTGACCTTTTCTGTCAGCTAGAAAGGCCAAAAAAGCCAGATTCACTGCTTCATCCTTTGGAAAACACTGATTCACTGAGAGATCTCGTAACTGAGCCTGCCTTTGAACAGAGAAATGCTTCCCTTTCCCTACTTTCCATACTATTGAAGAGAAAGACATTCCCTTGTCTTCCAATTATGTTTCCGTAAGTCAAAAACTTCTAAAGGTCTTTTTAAATTCATATCTATGCGGCAAACAGGGGCACAATAAAAGGACTTTGTTCAGCAGACAAGGGAGGCAGGGCTAGAAAAAGGCAAGAAATCAAATCATGGCCCACTTCATCATCACAGACATGACCTACCTTTCGACTGTAACTTCTATTTTTTCCCTCACTAATGGCATTATTTTAAAATGTGGGAAGACAAATGTTTTTCTACTCTGAAGTTGTATTCTGAAGATATAAAAGCAAAACTGCTAATTACAGAGGTTTGGGTTTTTTTTTTTTGAAACTCGACTTGATGTGAAATGATTTACCTCTGAAGTTTAGTATTTAACATGAGCTCCTGATTTGAGAGGAATTGGAGAGAAAGGTAAGATAAGAAAATAAGACAAAAAAATCTCTCACAAAATGGAGAGGCTGTTTATTTCTCTCAGAAAATACAGAAGAGATTTATACCTATAACAGGTAGAAAAACTAAAAGTGTAATATCCTGATGAAAAAATTTGATGAAGATGACTTTAAAATTAGAGAGAGTGACCTATTGAAGTTGTTTCCATCATCTATTACTTGATATTCCATTTCAGGATTCCATTCAATTTCTCAGTTTTATTTAAAAAAAACCAAAACCCAAAACAAACAAAAAGCAAACAAAGCCCCCAAACAAACAAGCCAGCAAAAAAAAAAAAAAAAACCAATGCAAGTTGAAGTCCAAAAGAGAGGGGAAATACAAAAAAAAATTGCATTTTTCAGTATAACGGTCAAATTGATGGTCTGGGAAGAAAAAATAGCCTATGTGCAGCAGGAAATGAAATAAGAAAATATGTCCTTTTGTGAAACTGTTGTTTCCTTCTCAATCACTACAAAAGTTTCTGAAAAAGGCTGACAGTACAGCGGAAAAAAAGCTATCTTGTTTGAAACAGGTGATAATCTTCTTTTCATTGAGAGAGTAAATAGCCAGTAAACAACAGGAGACCAATTTCTGAGCTTTTGCCCACTGCCTTCAAAGGTGGTTTCGATTCCAGGGGACTCTATTGTAATAGAGAATGCTGTGTAGCACAAGGATAGCTGAAGAGAAGATCTGTGCACAAAGTAGTGCAGCACAGCTTTGAATCACAGAGGAAAGGATCTAGCACTGAAAACTCTTCAGAGCAGTATCACTGGATCACCATGGAGTCAAACCCAAGCTTAGCCAAGTCACAGATCCCTGACTATCAAAGTTCTTGCTAGAAAATCCATTCCTTGTAAAGATCCTCATGTAACTAAAATGTTATCTGGATTTCTTCTGAACCAAGGTCTGAAATGCAGATATAATTTCCTCTACTTCTTTTATAGGCAAAGCTTTGAAACAAATTTCGTTTACAGAACTTCAAGTCCTAGACATCTAAGAATCTTCACATTTAAATAAATTTCCTAGGTATCTGATAACTATGTGCATTCAAAAATATTCTGCATTGTAGTTATATATGGTCTATCATTAAAAATGGAAGAATGCTATGAACACCTAATTTGCTAGGATAAGTTCTTATTTTTCCCTTAGTAATTAATTCTTCAATGAAGCAAATAATTATCCTTTTTCCTTACATAATTTTCCCTACAGTCCTTATTTTAACCAATACCCACCCTATCAGTTGACCTTTTAGTGTGTGTAAATTCTCCCCAGGATATGTGCTATATAAATCATTGACCTCTGTTGGACTCAACACTTGGTGACAAAAGCAGCAAAGCAGTTCACTTCTGTATGCTGTAACAATTTATCCATTTAAGTTACCCAAGATACAGGAGCCAAAAAGCAGTAATGCAGGTCATTCCAGGTTGTGCAACCCTTCCTAATTAAAAGCAAACACCTCTCAGTTTTTGTGTGTGTTGCTGCCATGCCTCATGAGAGAAAGGTTAAAGGAATCCAAACAGAGCTGATATTTTATTCAGCAGAACTGATTCCAGTACAATAATAAAGATTTAGCCAAAGCCAATTAAAAAGTAAAATACAAAGGTTTAAAAGTTATTTCTGCAGGGATTTTTGGGTTTTTTTCTCATTTGTATTGGGTTTGTTTGTTTTTCACTTCCTTGAAATATATGTTGTGATAGCCAAGAAATCAGTCTTATTTCAGCAAAAAGTGATTTTTTAAGTTTTATAGGTGATTTTGAGTCCTCTTTCTCTCCCCCACCTTAACCCAGTTTTCTGTTTTAATATTTTTAAAGGAAGCAGCACTCAAAAGATGCATATTGGTTGAAAGCTGTTGTGTTTCAAATAGTCATTACTGAAGTGATAAAGAGCAAAACAAACCAACTGCTGTCATGTTTCCACATATCAGTTATTCTGCATGCCTAGAACAGAAACCAGACATTCTATCACTTTGCTCTCCAAGTCCTGTTTGCAATGACAAAATAACATAATGGTAAAATGTTTGTCACTGGGATGAAGTACTCAAGATGTAATAGCTGAATAACAATTGAGCACTTCTACGCTTATGACAGATGAGTCATTGCGGCAAACTCTTTGGGGAAGTACTTAAGAAATCTTCATGTCCTAAAAAAAATCTGTTCCTGAAGTACTTCCCTGACATGCATTATTTCCTCTTCTTCCTGAACTTCCTGTGCAGCCTTTGATGTCACTACCTTGCAAGCAAATACAGAGAATAAAGGGAAGCAGTACAAGTTTCCAGACAAGTGTCCACACCAGCTAACATCACACTGTGCTATCCATTCTGGTTCTTATGTTAATTCATTCAAAACCATGCAGTTTCTGACTGTTTATTTACAGTCAGTTGTGCTCTAGGCTATTTACCTAAGTCTGTCATGCAGGCAAAATTCTTCATTACACGAGATTAATGGCAAACTGAATTATATCATTTCCATGGATTTCCAAAGAAAACTAACCGGCCCTAGTGTACGACCATAGCAGATCAGAAGAGTGAAGGTCCTTGCATATCTAAATATTTTACTTAAAGGCAGAAAACAGGCGAGTCAGAACACATTATGGGTCTCCCCAAAGTCATCAAACAAATGCCACAAGAAAAACTGTGCAGAGGTCTCACCTGGGATCTGCACTAGTGCCCACATCCACACGTAGCAGCAAAAAATATTAAGAGTTTAGTCTGTTGGTGAGTCTATCTCAGATAAAAGATAGACATTGAAGAATTTTAGAAGCAAATTGTAAGATTGATTGATTGAGCAATAAAATGTCATGTGAAGTTTAAGGTAGACAAATATAAAGTGATTTATGTGGAATAATCACAGTGCCACATTTTATATTCACAAGAGAGGCTGAAATTGCTTATTAACCAAACAAAGAATCTTGGCAGGGGGGAGGTGGAGGAGTGATTTCGGTGACAGGTAGCTCCATGAAACCACCAGCTCAGTATTAGAAACCCATTTCTAACTTTTGGGTTGCTTTTTTAATTAGAAAAGAATGACAAGCAAAAAAAATCCCCTTTGTTATTCCACAGTATAGATCATGACTTGCTTACACCTTGAACACTGTGTGCAGTTATTCTTACTCACCTAAAGGAAGAATACAGCACAGATAAACATGAATTGTTCAAAGAAGGGTGACAAAGATGGTCAAACAGCCTCCAACATATTGAAACTCCTGATATTGAAAAGGGTGGTGGTCAAGGACTTTTTAGCTTAGAAAATAGATCATTTACACAGTATGTGAGAGAAGTTCAGAAATCTCCAAAAGGATGAGGGTGAATAAGACTGCCTCCTCATTCTGTATTACTCATACGATCTTTGTGTCTTCCACTTGTTCAGACAAATCGTTATGTTACTGCTTGAGAAGTTAAGGAAAATACCTTACAGCAGACTACTATTGATCTGTTGTTTTCCTCTGTGTAATCACACCATGTTCTATGCATCCTTCTGTATTGAAAATACTGTTCAAGTTTTGTTACACAGTTCTTCGATCCCCTTGTCCAGATCATCAATAAAGATATTAAACACAACTGGGCCCAATACTGAGCCTTTGGGAACACTGGGGATCATCTGCCAGCTGGGTGGAGTTCCATTCACCACTACTCACTGGACCTGGCTGTCCAGCCTGTTTTTAACCCAGGAAAGACTGCACCTGTCCTGGACATGGATGCCAGCTTCTCCAGGAGAATGGCATGGGAAACTCCCTCAAAGGCTTTGCTGAAGTCCAGGTGGACAACATCCACAGACTTTCCCTCATCCGCTGGATAGGTCATAATATCTGGTCATAATAGTACAGGCTGGTCAGGCAGGACCTGCCTTTCCTAAACCCATGATGTTCCTAAATTCCTTCCAGCAGTTCTTATGGGTGAACATCACATTGCCTAACCTCCGTTCATCTGAGACCTCCCCAGTTAATCAGGGCTGATGATAAACAATGGAGACCCACTTGGAGAGCTCTTACACCAGTTCCCACAGTACTCTTGGATAAATCCCATCCAGTCCCATAGACCTGTGAGTGTCTAAGTGGCTCAGCAGGTCATTAATTTCTTCCTCCTGGATGGGAGAAGCAGAAGCTATTCTGCTCTCCATCCCTGTATACCAGCTCAGGGGGATGGTTGCCCTGAGTTACATTCTCCTATATGAGATATTGGATTTAAACTTTTTCTGGAAGGGTTTTAAAAGAGGTGGACAACACAGAGAAAACTGAAAATTTATGAAGTCTTGTTTTCTATTATTATTGTGAAATCACTCTATGTACCTCAATAGCATGCTACATATACCATGTCTTGCGTAAAACTCTTCTATCATATTTTTTTCATTTTGTATTTATTAAAATGCTACAGGCAGTTGCTACACAATAAAGACTGAAAGTTACCATTTAATTTCCTGCTCACCATGCCTTCAGGAATAGACTCTGCACAGAGACAGGTACAGAAACCCATAATTTATGACTCCCACTCCAGTTTAGACAGGAGAGAGCTTCCAAACAGATTAGTGTTGTCAGAATTTCAACTATCTGTTCATACCCTGCAGCAGAAAATTAGATATCTATAGGATTTTGCTAGGAGAAATTTACATGCCCAAAGATTTGAGCTTCTTTCATGGCAGACAAGGATTCTGAGGATCTATGTTTTAGATGTTATTGCCCAAATCCCCCAGTAAATCTACCCATGAAGTTGAACTGCAATAGTGTTTCTGGGTTTACAAAAAATCATATCAGGTCAAATTTCCATAATTTTTCAAATTCCAAATTGACTATATAGCTAAATATGAAAGGAGATCTCTCCAGAATTTTGTAAGACAGATCAGTGATAATTATTGGCAGCAGAATATATATTATACTAACTCTTGGCAGATTTTTTTTCTTTAGTTTCATTTTATTACTTAGCCTAAGAGCAGATCCCGGAAAAGATTTTTTCTCACTTAACCGTTATGGTAAAAAATTATTTAGGAGCTGCTGTAAAAATACCAAGAAATGCAGTAATTTGTCTCTCAGAAAACATACTGACATCCATGTTAAAAGAAAATGTTGATCTTTTTCTACAACTCAGAATTCTAAATGTATTTTAAAGGACATTGAAGTAAATACAACCTTTGGTAAGGAAGGAAACAAGAACACAAGGTAAAGAAGATGGTAGATTTTAATAGAACAAAACACAAGAAAGTTTGACTTACTATTAAGATAAGCTTACATTTGTAACCTACAACTCAATTCCAATTGCTACTCACAAAATACTTTGCAACACCTTTCTTTTTTAAAATTCTTAAATGTTGAAGGATGAAAAAGTAATATGGGTGCATACCTCACAAGGTTCCAAATTATTTAATACTCAGGAAGAGATACTCTGCAGTCAAGAAAATGTATGTAACTTTCTTTGATTTTCTAAGAATAAATTGGAAATTTATCTGCAATTGCATCTAAAATACTCACTCCTAAAAAACACCCAGGAATCTCAGCTTCTTCTGAGATGCTTGTATACAAAAGTATTATTTAATAGTTATGATAATCTACTGTAAAATGCTGAGAAGGCCAGGTCAATTGCTTTTCACTTCACACCAAAACAACTGAGCCACTTTAGTAATGACATCCCCTAGTTTACATGAAATTTTATCCATTTTTACTGGTACAGTACATTCAAACTCTTCAATAAAACATGAATTGAAACAGGGGCTTTAGAAACATCATAATTTTTTACTGCACTTAGACACAGCATTGAAGGGAACTGGAAATAACCAGTGAGAAAATAAACCCGACTGTGGCAATGGTTTGAGATTACAAACACTGTGATTTGACATAATTCTTGAAAGGATATTTTACTTACTAGATTTTGTAAAATGAAGGTGTGGTATTGCATGATTNTCTAGGAAAGCTCAATATAATTATTCTATAAAACATTACAAGGCAAATAAACCCATTTAATAAATGCTGTTCTGGTTTCATAAAAAATCTTGACAGTGTTCAATGATTATTAGCATGTGAGAAGGTTTTTGAAAATATTTTCTCAAATAAATTCTTTAACATTAATAAGAATTAAAATTAAGAAAATAAATTTGTCCACATTGTGCAAAATTTCTTTTGTAAATTCTAAAAGGTAAATTTGTCTGTCAGTAATGTAGAATAGCTGTAGTGCAAAAAC
>VZTZ01013630.1:26946-37760 GCA_013400955.1 Drymodes brunneopygia
AGGGATTATTCTTAAAGGGAAAAAAAAGATATTGCAAACAGATGACTCCTTAAATGTATTTAGAAAAGGCATAAGGTAGAGAGACGGCTGCATCAGTTATGAAAATTTGTCTATACCTTGCAAAGTCTGAACTGCAAAACTTTTGTTAATTTATTAATTTTAGACTTAACATCTTTCAACATGTCTGCAGGAAAAAGGGAGATTGCTCCAGACAGGGGGTGACTGACTGTATATAAATATCCTTAACATTGTCCCNTTGAAATGCATTAAAGAAAAAAATCAATCCTGTCAACAATGTTTACTGCAGAAGAAAGAGAGAAGAAATCAAAATTACAGGAGTTTATGTGTGGCCAGTTTTAATCTAAGGGACAAGGGGAAGAATGACAATCCACAAATACCAAGAAAACATTAATTCAGTAACAAAAATTGATCAGCTCAGGACAACCTAAAGATACAATACCTGAATAATATTTATATTATTATTTTCAGTATATTTTCTGTGGAAGTGACAGTGAGCAAGACAGAATTGGTGTGATTATTAAATGAGAAGGGAAAGCCTTGAAAACATTGGGTTTTGCAGCCCAAATAAAGAACTTTTCCCTTGAATGATCATTTTACAAATCTATCTGATCACAGATTGAAATTTCTTTATGCAAAACAGTATCTGCTTTAAAACATATTATTATCTACTTTGTTAACGGTCTCTTTATTAAAACGCTTAAATCAATAGCCAGTCTAGAGGGAGCTGGGAAGAATTAGATGATTTAATAAACATGGAAGTGAATAAAAACTCACTGAGAATTACCATTTTTATTCCAGTGGCGTAAATACACAAGTTCAGGTGAATCTTGTATTTTTTTGATCCATACTAAGGAATAGGAAGGAAACTGCACTGTACCATACTTTCTTACATCTTTATGCTGAGATTCAGGGTAAGATTAGTCTCAGTATTAATTAAGTGGCTGTTGTTTCTATAGTGTAAAACAATATATGTCCCTGTAATCTGCCCGGTGAAGATGGGCAGATGACAGCTGTGCAAGAGCCTCCAATAAATCTGGAGGGATATACCCATTCACAATTGTGTCTAACTTTCGACAGCGTGGTAACAAGCAGAGTTATATAGATATTGTCACTACACACACCCATTTATTTAAACACACTTTTAAATACTGATATTTCATATGTATTTCAGCACTTGCTTTATTTGCATATACATATAAATATATGGTGGATTGAAAGAAAGTTAGGATGAAAGAAAGGAAACAAAATGCACTAAAACCTTTTTTATTTCTTTTATGGTGTAATTAAAGCTGAATGTAGTATATGAAGGTAATGGAATAAATATGAGATGAATCCAGATCTCCTACACATTAATCAAAACCGTAAACCCACTCAGGGATATGTTTAGAATTCAGATAATGTACCACATTATTCTTCTGTCTTATACTCTAATCTTACAAAATAGAGTTTTCTGTAAACTTAGAGAATAAGACATACAAGGAGTCAAAAATCTGTATCTAATTAGTAAACCCATTTAATGATTCAGAGAAGCCTACTGATTCCTGCATTGTCTATATTCATATAGAATATGAAGTGTTCAAGGCCAGGTTGGATGGGGCTCCAAGAAACCTGATCTAGTAGATGTCCCTGCCCACAGCAGGGACATTGGAGCTGGATGATCTTCATGGTGCCCTTCCAATCCAAACTATTCTATGATTCTGTGAGGTGCAATTGTCATTATCTCATATTCTGTAATATCCAGTATGATGCTGACTTGCATATATTAATACAACCCCAGATAATTTCAGTATCTGGATCCGTGCTAGTATTCCTTCTCTGCTTTATTCTACCACTGTTGTAAAGATGTAAGGGAAAGCAGCTTGGAAATAGTTGGGCTAGATTCCATGTGTTATTTAATGGTTTTTTTTTTCCTAATTCCTCATATTTGGACAAGAAAAAAAACATTAGATCCTGGCAAAGCTTATCTTCATTTTAATTAGCACTGTCTTCCAGCTAAATGGCAAGGAAGTGCTGGTCTACATGTGGAATGACAGTATGAAATATGAAATCAGATATTCTCTTCCTGGAGATAGACAGTTATACAAGCATAAAGTAAAACCTCCTAACAATTGACTTCTACAATGTACTAATTCAAATATTTCTTTCCTGCAGCTTTCCTTAGTTTAGAAGGATACTAGACTAGTAATGTGTTTGTTGCTAATAAGTAATTCCTTTAAACACATGCAAATGTAATTTTTGTAGGAATGAGTGTGGCTTTGTACACTGGATATTGCCATGATCAAAACAGATTTAGATGAATTTGAAGCCATCAGAGAAACAAAAGAGCAGAATTTTGTAATTCTTAAAGATAAGCCAAATGTTCAGGTAAACTTTTACTTTATCAGAATTCAGATAAATGTGAAAACAGAGCCCTTAGATATTTCAATTGAGTTGTTAAAAAAATACTAAATGAAAATAGCTGATTTGTTTTACCATATTGCCTGGACAGAAATAACACTGAATGCATTGCCCACTTTAGTGATGCAGGTAAGAGGTAATTGGAGTCTATTACCACCAGGAAAGGTCACGAATCTTTTCCTGATTTTTACTTTTTTATCAGACCTATTTTGGACCTTAAAAGCTCACACTGATGATATAACATAAGAAATAGTTTTAGAAATTCATTTGAATATGATACTTTAAAGGACTTCTCTGTTTAGAAAAATCCAAGTCCTGTTGTATTTTTTGCCACAGAAACAGCAAAGTAAAGAGAGAGTACTTATAAACATAAGATATGTTTAAACATTATTATCTGCATGTCAGCACTGAAACATTACCTTGTTTAAATTATTTCAGTTGGGGCATATGTGGCAGCAAAATTTTAATTTTTTTATTTGATTTGACAGTTGGAACAGATTAATTACTATGGCCCGAAAAACACTGAAAAACATTAAAAATTAAATATTCTCTAACTGCAAAATCTGACTAAATTACATTTAGTTTTTAAGAGACATATCAATATTTGCAGCAAGTTTTCAAAAACCTAAATGCATTGAGTGTCTTTAATTGATTTTGAAAGTATATAATATTCATATTCATACTAAAATATATTTTGAAAGTCACTTATTTAATATCAGTATATAACAGAATCAGTAAGGTATACTTAAATTTAATATGTTTGAAAAATAAATATATTTAAAGAGAAGTCTGAAAATTAAATAATGTTTCTTTGGCTGCTGGATATTCATACTTGTATTTTTGATTAAGAGGGATCTTACCTTCCTAATAAAGTATTTAAATAATTACAAAAATTTGAATCTCACAGAGGTGTATGCAATCAAGAATTGTCATAGAGAGACATCAAGGGTTAGAGATAAATTAACTTATTCAAGGAGACCAGTAAAATTGGAATACCATTTATAATCCTTAATTACCTGTCTTTAAAACACTCAAAATGTTTTGTTTACTTCAGAGGTTTATGATGTCACTGTTTTTAATGCAAAATTATTTTGTCCAAGCATAAAATTCAGGAAAGTGACAGAGAAAGTTAACACTTGATGGTATTTTGCATGCTTAGAGAATTAAAAAACTGATATTTTGAAGTTTCACAGAAGTCATGCAGTCTAGTTACACTGCTGGTCCAGAGGGTAGTCTAAGATTAAGAAAGCCCACAGCTTTTGTTAAGAATACTTTAAGCTGTTATAATGCCTAACTTAAGCTCTTAGCTTGCACACAAAAAAAAATTTTACAGGTAAAGATTTAAGAAAATAGCAAAACTCATTTAGTATAGAAATCTCTTAGGTATGATAGATTTTTAACTACTGAAGTGTATAATTTTTCCCCACAATGGCATTTTCTATTTTATATGCTTTATAAATAGAACACTGTAACACAGGGAAGTGAAGGAAACTTTGGTTGTTATTAAATGTGTTGTACATTATATTCATTAAATCCATGAGTTTTTTCGCAAATTTAAAAATAAGCTACATGACACAAAATACTGAGAAAGGCTACTAGGTGCTCCTGGTTTGTGGACAGATTACAGCTTGATTACTATTGCAAACTTATTGGAAATACAAAATACGAAAAAATTATGCTTTGATTTTTTAAACAGAAACTTAAATAGTTAATACATATTGGAAGTCCGGGTGAATTAGGCATTTTTTATTATTTCAAGCAGATAAAAAATGGGCCCTCAGTCATAAAAACTAAAAGAAGAGCTATGGCTACTGTGGAAGGAGGATGGCCACAGGACAAAATAAAAACAGATACATTGTCATTGTGTTGATCAAATTAGATACATTTCACCAGATGCAGGATGTTTAAAATAATAAAATATTCCTTTCTGGTTTTGTGTTCCTGATTCCCCATTCTTCCTATTCTGAGCACAACACATTTTTCGGTGAATTTCCTATGTGCTGCAGACCACACAAACACCTCCCACAGTCTGACTCACACAGTCTGACTGTCTGAATACTAGTCCTTTCAGAATATAACCCCATTTACTCTGAAAGCCCATACAAGCAAAAACCTGCAATGAATTGTCTGGTGGCTCAACAAGAGGAACGTTGGCAGCATTATAAACTTCTTGTTCAACACTTCACATCAGCAGTCAAGCAGAACGCTTGAGAAGAAATACAGTATTGTAGAGAGAATATTGCATGAGTCAGAAAAAGACACTTTTCTGGTATGTTTTCCTTTTTGATGACTTTCAGCCTCAAAGAATGCAGATTGGCTTTAATATAGCTACAAACTTTGAGTGCTTCTGGCTGTATAGTGAGGTATTTCCATTCAATTTTGTTCTGAATAGAAAAAAACAAACCAAAACATAGTGCATATACTTGACCATTCCCAGCTGTGAAAACAATATGATTCTGCTGCATACTACTGCTTCAGTGTTTTTCAATCCATGTGACTCCCGACAGTATCCCTCAGTCAAACCAAAAGCACAGTTCAAAAGAATGCAGTCAGGGGAAGTCTGTTCTCATTCACCAATGCTGATGTTTCTCTAGGTGTCTTTGGACACATTAATCAAATCCAGTAGAAAAGACAAAGCACTCTGAGAACTGCTAGAGATGAACGGGAATTATTTAGTACACAAACTATGGCTGAAAACTTCTAATTATTGAAAGAACACAAATCAAAACTTTTATTCATAAAGAGCTCACAAATGACTCTCCTTAACGTGTCTAGAACCAGACAGGCAAAGTCCTAAACAACCACACGCATAAAATCACATTTGTATGCTAAAAGTAGAATTTGACAGAGTTTTAACCTAATGAGGAAGCTGACATTGAATAGCTTAAGGATGTAAAATGAGTCGGTAATTTGTCTCTCAACACAAAAATTCCTTCTGTCTCCTGGTCTGATACAACACTAAAGAAATTGTGTTAAAAGTTTTTAACAAAAGAAGGAAATTTTTAACCAAAGAAGGAAGTTTTCAACAAAAGAAGAAAGTTTCTAGCAAAGCCTTTTCTTTCTGGGTGTGTGTATGATTCATTACAAAAACATTGTATTCATGGCTTAACTTTTCGTCTATTCTTGCCTTGCGCATACTGCCCATGAATTTTAACACTTTAAGTAACCTTTAACTCATTGATTTCTCAGCCAGATGATGTTTAAAAGTTTAAAAGCTGCAAAATTTATATTAAAAAACTTAGTCTTCTCTGGTTAGAAACTGATTGTCTTAGGTTACAANCCCCGAACACCTAAAGCACTACAATAAACAAAACACAGAAGACCTGATGCTTATAGTCTCACTACAATTAAAAATTATTTGAGGCATTGCCAAGGTAAGATTGTATTTCTAACTTTGCCAAACCTCCAGCATTTTATGTGGAATTTTTAGCAGTAGCTATGTTCTTCAGTACACACTCTTATTTGTGTTTTTGGGATTTAACATTATCTTAGGGTGAGGAAAATATTTGTCTTCTCTAAAAGTCCTTGAAATTTTTCTCAAAATATCCTAGCTCTGCTTTGAATAAAGGAAGCAATGTTAAATCATTCAAGATATTTCACTTTACAGACAGAAGTGTCATTTTGCCACACCAATAAAAAATCTCATGATAATTTTTCCATATTTCCCAGATAGTTCACCTAAGCTTGTTTTAACTTCCCAAAGAATGCAGCAGAATGAACCATGTTAATCAATGCTAAAATCTCCTTGTGTCTCCTTGAAAGCAATCCAGCTACACCTTCAAAAAATCCACATGTCATTACAGTTACAAGGTGAATTAACAGGAACAGTTTGCAACACAATATTATAATCATGATCCAGAAATATAATGATAGATGTCTCTCTGTCTCACACAGACAAATACACTATTTGAAAGTGTCCACAAAGATCTGTCTGCCCAACAAAAGGTCAGTTCTTTGTAACAGAAGCAAAAAACCACCCTAATAAATGAAATAGAAATAAAAAACTAATTAAATTATACAGAGTAACCTGAAACTATGTATTTGACAGCACTCAATTCACACTTAAAATGTAGGTAAGCCACTCACTAACAATACCTTTATCACACAAGTCAGTTGCCCATGGTCATGTTGATTTTGATATAATGGTTTGTTGTGATTTCTATAATTTTGCCATTGCATATGTGTTATGGTTGAAAAACATATGTAACTATGTGCATTTTAAAATAGCATTCCATTAGTTAGACTTGTAACTCCAATATAGATTCAGAGACAAATCAGAAAAATTGGTTAATTTGTTCTTATAAATCTGTTTAATGGAAATGAATTCTACCAAACACTACTTTTATTTCTTCTTATTTATTCACAGTAGGCTCTTACTGAAAATTCTCTGAATTCCTCATATCTACTTCCTAGAAATAATCCTCTATTTGTTCTCACCGTACCTTTGATAACACGATCACTTCTTTAAGCCAAAAAGGAAGTTGACTCATTTGTTAGATGAGCATCCTACTTTCAGCCTGAAGAAACTATAGAGCCACCTATTTGTTTCTACAAAACCTATCCTGGGCTGTAAATCCAGTGCCAATTTATGTACTTTGTTGTTGTAGACTCATAGAAGCCCTTTACTCATTTGCCAACGATTATAATTTCAGTCACAGCTTTAAATAGTTCACCAGCTACTTTGAATTCTAACATTGTATTAGATATTAAGGCATGATATAAAAGAAATTAATATCTTTGGCTGCTTGTCAAATTCATGCAGAGGTTTATCTAAGCAAGCTTTGTCCCATTTGCTATCTCTATATAAACGTATGCTGTATTTCTGGCAGTGCCACTGTGTCAGCTGAAGGCCTTGGTTACTGTGATTTTACACTGCAAAACACATAGCTGTTCTTATTATCATATGTCTCCAAAAAGAAATTATATCTGCCAAATCCATCTCCAAGCTTTGCAGTGACATTATGACAGTGCACTGCTATTAGAACATCTTGTCATAAAGCTCTGCTAACTGAATGGTAATTTGTACAGGAATAACCCTATGTGTCACAGATCGTTTCTGAGTGAATAAGCAGTGAAAATGGAGTTGCATTTAATGGAGCAAGATGTTGCACTCTCATATTTTCCACTCCTTACTGTTCCTGTTCTAGTCCACCCTTCTTCTAAATGTGCACATCTAGATTAAACCAAGGGTTCACAATTAAAAAAGACAGACATTTCTAGAAACATTGCTTCAAGGAAATCCTAACAGTATATAACAATTCAAGGCTTCAGAGATTACTATCCTATAATCACAAAAAAAGGAGAAGGCTGTTTTGAGTTACCATATGAGATTGAGGGATACAAGAGAAGTCATACAGTTACCATTCAAATTTTCCCAAGTGACCACATATGTATCCATGGCAGTGTTTGTAAAACTCTAGCACAGAAATGCAAAGATCAGTCTCTTATACAATTTTAGTGACAGCAGAACACATAGGCCAGGAGGTTCCTCACTTGTCTAACATTTCCAAGAAGATCTTTCTTAGGGGCATATCATTCAATATTTCCTTAATCTTGCAACAGCTCCGTCAAAAAAAAAAAATCATGTCTAATGGAAACAGACAATTTCTCCAAGGTGACAATCCTGTTTTTTGATCACCTGCCCAGAAATGTGATCAGTCTAGCTCAATAAAATAATTTCTTCTCATCTAAAACTCTACTTTACATAAAATCTGAATATCACGATGCTATTAACCATCCTAACTCTTCAAGCATTTGTTTATCGTTTCTTACATTATCCACTACATCAAAAACAGGTTAAGACAAAACATTAAAAGATTTATTTTCTGAAACTGAAGTTTATTAGATAATAGATTATTTCTAGCTTGACATTGTTGAGCAGTCAGGTGTGGGAAGGGGGAGACTCAAAGTATCTTTGGGCCTTTTCTACGCCAAATCTTGAAATCAAGATATGAGGCCTATATACCTTTTTAATGAAAACACACAAAGTATTTTCTCTAGTTTCTAAATATTTAATTTCACCCATTGCATAAATTCTTAATTTGAGACTAAGTTATTGCTGATTCTTTGCGAATTTCAAAATCCTAGTCAGTAAGAAAAGATTTTAACTGCCGATTTGAACTAGGCAAATACAGTGGCAAACCACTCCTTCAGCAGACTTAACTCTGTACTTTGTCAAACGTTCCATTCATCCTTTCAACACCTGATCTTTCTCACCTATGGTCTGCAATTCTGGCTGTATATCTTCATTAAAGATTATTTCAAATCAAGATGTAGAAAAGCCTGGGAAAGGTTAGCCCACACTGATGGACATAAATATTCACACACTTCCAGCCAGGCAGATTCAACCTGTGTTGCTCAGAAGCTGTGCAGCTTCAGCAGCACTGTCCTTGAGCTAATTGTACACTGCCTCTCAGCAGGAGAATGACAGTCTATCTTGTAAGTGGAGAATAAATGAAAAAGACTTGTTTTGCTTAAAAAAGCAAACAGTGAGAAAAATATGACTGCTATCTCGAAGCACCCTTAAGCTGAAGGGCACAGCTGGCAAAAGAACGAGTGAGTAGAAACTTACCATGAGCAAGTTCAAGCTGTAAATCAGAAGATTTCTTTCTAGTAGAACAACAAAGGTTTTTATTTGCTTTCCAGCAATGTTGTCCACTAACCATTCCAAGTTTTATCATGGCAATTCATGAGTTTATGAAGGATCCCATAAATTAGATACCTGTTGTAGTAGTAGTGGTTGGACTGGACGGCTCCTCAAGTTCTTTGCTGTCATATTCATTTGTCAGATATGTGGAAAAATACTTCTGAATTATCCCATTTTCTTACATGTCATCTTGTAACTAGCAGATCTGCCTATTTTCATATCATGGATCTGACTTCAAACACAGACTGAAAGCCAAAGAGGTGTTCCAAGTAATACAGTTTAACTGCAGCCTGCATCCTCTATCCACAGAAATGGCTGTCCAAGCTTTTTAAGCCTTAATTCATTCAGATTACCTATGCAATTTGAAAAACCCTTTACATATTTTTAACTAAAAAGTGTACCATGCAATCAAGCTAACTGTCCTTCTGAAGTATATGTCACTTCCGCACCATGATGTGCTGACTGGACAGGTTCAGTTGCACTCTTATTTAAAGCAAATGTGAGAAAATGGTGCATCATCAAACTTTCAACTTCGAAACCAATGCACCATTTAATAAAATTAATTATCTTCAAAGAAATATTACCATTTGCCATCAAATGCTCCTAAAAACTTTGGCACCAATAGATTTATTCTATAAATAATCACTAGCTACTAGAGGATGTAACTTGCTATTATTATTATCTTTAGATTAAATTAAGTAAATGGAAACACCTGCAAAGAAATATTACAGTCAAAGAAGATAATTCCCAGAGGGCTTTTTAATTTTTTTTACAAGCAGAAAAAGGAAGAAAGAAAAAGGAGGCTTTTCCAAAGAAAAATTCAAGTCTAACTTGGGTGTCCTGAAATGCCCCTTGAAGATCTGTTTGACCCTTGAAACACTGATGGATCATTAGACCTGAACACAATAACCTTATCTGACTATCAAATCAAAACTATTTCAACAGTCTTAATACAGCTCTGGTCTTTTGCTCATGTTTTTACTCACCTGCTCCCATGTCTGGAATAGTCTGCTTTTTCATGTGACTCAGATACTACTTTTGTAGGAGTATTCCATAATTCTGCTGTGATTTAACCCCAGATGGCAATTAGGCATCACCCAGTCACTCACTCATTTACCCCCAGTGGGATGAGGGAGTGAACTGGATGAGTAAAAGACTGAAAACTCTTGGGCTGAGATAAAGACGGTTTAACAGGCAAAGCAGAAGCTATATGTACAAGCTAAGCAAAAAAAAAAAAGGGGAATTAATTCACTGCTTCTCATCAGCAGGCAGATGTTCAGTCACCTCCAGGAAAACAGGGTTCCATCACCTGTAACAGTGACTTGGGAAAACGAATGCCATCTCCCCTTCCCATACCCTATACCTTGAGGTGGGATGTTTCCAGCACACAGGACCTGAAATGTGGCAAGGAGATAGTGAGGACACCATCTCTCTCTGATTTCCTAAATAGTGGGACACATTTTTGGCTCAGGGAAACACTGTAAATTGCAAAGTATATTGCATAAGCATTATTTATAAACTATACAAAAAAAGAGTCATCTATTCTTTACTCAAACTCAAAAATACCCAAAAAACCAGTAAATATTTATTGCTGATGCAATTTACAGTGAATTGTTCATTTAGTGCTTTAGAGGGACTTTTGTTAATTTCTTTAGTTTTCTATAAATACCTGATATTATATTGTGAGAGACTGTACTATTAATGATTAATGACCCAAAACATTTGCCCATTTGTGGATGTGGCAGAGTGC
>VZTZ01013631.1:0-17731 GCA_013400955.1 Drymodes brunneopygia
TGGAGCATGTTTTTAATACTTCTCTCCGTGTTTGGGGGTTTTTGCTCTGATTTAAGTCCTACTTGTGAAGTAAACCTGAAAGTGGTCTCTCTCCAGAACCTCCACTGACTTTCTGTGAGGACTGGAAGATAACATCTGGAACAAAGTAACATCCCTGGGTAGTGTTCGAGGCCGGGTTGAATGGGGCTTTGGACAGCCTGGTCTAGTGAAAGTTGTCTGTGCTCATGGCAGGAAGATGGAACCAGAAGAGCTTTAGGTCCCTTCCAACCCAGACCCTTCTATTATTTTGGAATGAAGGCAAGGCTGCAGGGCTTTGAATACAGCCACAATCTTTCTTGGCCTTTTGAGAGGCCAACAAAGGCTCCCACCTGAGAGCTCTCTAAACTCTGAGACTAACCCTGGGAATTCCTGAAGCCAGTTCGAAGTCAGGACTGTATTTGAGGAGACATTACCTCAGACTGGCATGAAGAGCACCTGCACCACTAGTATCACATCCCACTGAGGTGAAAACCCTGTTCTTGGATGTCAGTCTGCCAGGGGACCTGTTAATCTTGGAGGCCCTTGAAATGGAAGGTGGGGTTATCAGATGTGTGTAGTCAGCAGGAGCAAGATACTCCATAGACAATAGGTACCTGCAGCATGAATGTGCCTGTAGTGATGATTTCAGTGTCCAGCAGCGTTGCCCTTGAACAGGTGTCTATGAGTACGGCTCATGAATGGCTGCTCGTTTTCCAGCAGGGAATGTATGCTCTGCCAAGGAACAACATCACCATAAACTCCCAACACAGGCCAAGGACATAAGCAGCAGAAAGCTCTGTGGCAATGTGTAAGCAGATGAAATGTATCTGCTTAGTCCATTCATGAGCACTGTGCAGTACCTGAGCACAGCACTTGCCCTGATGTTGGGAGGCTTAGGGGGAGAGACAGCTCCAAGTGACAGAGAGCACTGCACAGGGCCAAACTGGTCCTGACCTCCCTCTTCCTATCCACCATTAGGTACCTGCTAAGCATTATGTAGCTTCTGAACTTCAACGCAAGTATTTCAGTCTGACTCAGGATTTCTGCTCTAGCTGGTAGCAGATACCTATGGCAAGGTAACACAATGCATCCAAACAAACGCAGTTGTTTTTGTTCCTGGATGTCTGGTTCACCCTGGTGAGGGGGTGTAGTGCTGGAAGCACCTGGTGAAAACACGAGGGCTTTTTTGCATGCAGGAGATGTGGCGCATCACTGCCCTCACCACCCTCCATGTTTTGCAGCAACTGCTGAACAAAGCATAGAGTTCAAATGCAAGGGAATATTTTCTTTTTATGGAAAAANTTCCAGTCTCACTACAGAAGCATGTGTTCTCAAGCAGCTCAACTTTTGACACCAGCTGAACTGCAGTAATTGAACGAGGCAGGCTAAGAGCATACACTGATGAGAAGCACGTAAGCCTAAGCTACAGCTCATGTTAGTTCAGGTGCTCTGAGTGCCCCAGATGCAAAGCAAAAATTCCACTTAATCTGCCTTGCCAGAGCATGGGCACTTGTTACTGAAGCACAGAAATTTGGGCACTCAAAACCATTCAGCCTTAACCTTTGTCTAATTTCAGTATACAGTAAGGGAAGAGAATCAGGCTGGGTCTAACACAGAATCAGCAGGCACAGAAAGCTGATTGAAGATGAGCACCAGTCAACAATCATACATTTTGCATTGAACTGGCATGCATCTATATAGTAAAAAAGTAATTAAAACTTTGTGCTAGGTACTTGGACTCTAAAAACTAAGCTTTAAGAAGGAGCACAAATACTCCAGCTACATACAGAGGACCCAAACACTTGCTGTACAGCCCACACTGCTAAAATGCACACTGTGAAACTGAGCAGGAGCTTTCACAGAGCAGGGATGGGTAGGTGCTGCTTAAGAACTTCCAGTGGCTGCTTGTTGCACCCTTGTAATTAACAAAATCTTGTGTGGATACCCTAAGAGTACTCCCCATCACTTCTCAGACTTACCTTAAAAATTACTCCCCCAGTAGAAGAACATGTCAGCATGTAATTGCCCTCAGAGTCAAAAGCAAAAAGCCGTCCTCGTGGGAACTGGACCTGCTTGTAGCCACTGTACCCAGACAGAACAAAAGGACCTGTAGCTTCCCTGGGAAGGTCATACTCGGACACCTTCAAGCCACTTTTGTGGATATTCCACTGAATAAACTGGAATGAGAAAAAGAGATGACAAAAGCCTATCATTAAATTAACTAGGATGCAAGCAGAATCGCCCATTTTTTGCTTTTAAGCCAAGTGGGTATTCCTCACAAACAGAAGATGACATTTGGAAATCTATATCCAAGTGGTTATATTAGCAAAACAGGCTGCAAAGGCTGTAACAGTGCCTTCTATCCAGGCAAAGATATGCCCTGCCTTCCACAAGCACTACTGCCTATGTGTCCTTCCACACTGCATGCAGTATTCTGGTGAGAACTTGCTTAACTCCTCAGCAAAGGTCCCACCCTGAGCCAGCCTTCTACTGCTGAAGACTGTGGAACTGCAGAAATGGAAATGTTTATTATAAACAACAGGGAGCTGCTGACAAAGAGATTTATGCAAAGCCGTCAAGGATATGCTTCCCTGTGAATCCCAGATCTCAAATGTGGTGATCTCAGAGGCAGAGAAAGGTCATCCTCACATGGACTGTCTAGGAAGGGGATGTCACCAACAGCAGGGTTTGCACACAAGGTCCAAGACAGCTCCAACTATTAATATACTTTTCAGCCACTGTCTCTGCAGATTGCATGCAGCAGGGTGGTACTGCACACCTAAGATTTCAGTTAGGAGCCCCCCCAGATCATCCAGAATCTGAGGGTATTTTTACGATCATCCCCACCATACGGAGAACACTCCAGGAGTGATCCCTCTGCCAGCTGACCAGTAGGAGGTCACCCACAGCTTACCTTGCCATCCTCGCCTATGCTGTAGACTGTGTTCTCATCATAGCTGAACTCAACGGAGTAGACTTCCCCATCATGTGCCTTCCAGCTCATGGCGCACTCGTGCTGCTGCATATCTGAGGGGAAAGCCAGTACTGAGCACTGCTTGTACTCACAAAGAGCTGAGGTGAAGAGAGGGAGGCCTTTCATGTTCCTGAGGTCTCTGTGACAGCCCTCTAAACCAGCCTGGGGGTGCCCAATCCAGTCCCAGCACCGTGTGCCTGTACTCCCATTTTCACTTTGGCCACAAAAATCATTGTCTGTAACTAATCGACTTTACAGGGCTGATGCTCACTGTCAACTGCAGGCATTCTGCATCCAAGCACCACGGCACTCCTCCTCCCCTTGTTATCCTGCCCATCCTCCCAGCTGCTGACAGCTCTGTCCTCCCAAAGACCTGGGACTGCAGCCTCCACCTGTGCCAGAAGAAAATTCCCCATTTAAAGGTAGGAGGCCTGAACTGCCTTTATTGCAAGGACAGGCTGAGGAGGACAAAAACCTGAGAAACAAATTGCTCATAGAAGGACACTGATGTGAAGCTCTTGCATTTAAATGGCCCTAAGTGCCCCATCTATAACATCTCTTAAATACTTCCAAGGATAGTGACTCCAGCACTTTCCTGGGCAGCCTGATCCAGTGCTTGACAATCCCTTTGGTGATGGAAGTTTTCCCNCGCTGAGAATGCTGAGAAATGGAGCTGGGAGTGCTGAAAAGCAGAACTCCAGGGGAAGGAAGGAAGAAAGAAAGATGTATTTAGTAACAAGAACTGAGATTTGGAGCCCTACACCTCAAATAACTATAGACTTCAAGGTGTGGCAGCAGCACTGTACTGTGACACTAAACCAGCAATTCACCTCAGCCAAGCCACAGCTTTTTTGGCCATGGCCTCAAGGTTGCAAAACCAGCTTCTGGCAGGCATTAGCTTGAGTAGGTTGCTTTCTTCTACATGTCAGGGACAGCACTTCACTGAAAAACAGGGGAGGCAAGGGAAACAGCAGCAACAAAAACCCTTCAGTATAGCTCAGCTGGAGAAAGCCTGAGCAAAGCATCATTCAAACCACTTGGGATATTTCCAGTCACAAACTGTGCAGCCAGGATAGAAACAAGGCCATGGACTATTCTGAAGATTCCCTCAGAAAAACCCCACATACCAATAAAACAAAAAAACTTTACCCAATTCAGCAGCTACTTACATTATTTATTTTTATCCTGAATGTGACAGAGGGGAAAGGAGGAAGGAGGAAAAAGAAGGGTGTTGAAAACAAAGTCAGCATAATTTAGAAAGAGGGCCACTACACATTGAAACAGAAGACACTCATTCTCAGCAAGGAGACTGAGAGGAAAGAAACCCAGCAAGTACCTGCTGCTTCATCGTCTTAGTGTCCCACAGCAGCAGCTTCCCAGGAACTTGGTTCATGCTTTTGCCCCCAGAGTTGATTACTGAGAAGTCAATGTGGGAGATGGGGCTCTGGGCTGCTGCAGAGCAGACAAAGGAGGCACCACTTGGGCTGCAGGCAAGCGAGAGGATCCTGAAACACAGGCACATGGTCTGAATCACCTCTCTCCTCCAGCTGCCTAAAGCAAAACATGCACCTACGAGCTCTCCCATTAAGAGCCTACAAGACAGGGTGCACTGTAAAGGAGGGCAGGATTCATGTGCTTAGTTTCTGAGTGTCTCCCATTTAACTGAGCAGTTTTATGCTGCTCAGGCAGGAACTGCCCTCTAGATGAAGGCTAGATAGACCTGCAGTTGCAGAAATGCAGCAGGAACATTTGAGATGTTCATTGTTAAAACCAACACCATTTATTTATATTTATATAAAAAAATCAGTATTCCAGAGTTACCTGGGCATGTCTTCATCAATGCTGATTTCACAAAGATTCTTCTTTGCCTCTGTGTCATAAAGACGAACTGTCCCGACCCCACTGCCAAGCAATAGCTTGAAACCAACAAGGAAGTAAACGGAAAGAGTGTGAGTGAGCAGTACAATGATGCTGTCCAACAACCACCAAGACTTAGTAATTTTTTTCTGTGTAAGCATTCAGATTAAATATTATTCCATTATGGTACATCCTGTCTTCCTGTGCAATCACACTGCATAGGACTACTACAAACCCACAGAAGTCAGAGTTAAAACTCTGCTTTCCAGTGAGAAAAAAGATCCAGACGGCACCAAGGTGCCATGAACACCACTTTCTAGATCATGGCTCAACACTACAGGATGCAAAACATTTATGGAGTCTCAATATCTAGGGGTCCAAGGAAGGAGATGCTTAAGATTGTTAACTGTGCTAAAGAGAAAATCAAGCAGAAGCCAACTCCTTTCACCCATGAGAAGGTGAAATCATCCAGAAGGGCTCACACATGCTTCTACTAGTGGTGTTACAATTTCAGTTGAAATTTAAATCATAGAGAGATGCATTATAAAAGAAAATTGAGCAAGCCAGATCTTTGTCACTTCAGTGACTAATTTGCTGGTGAATCCCACATGTATTTCAGAATGAAGAATTTTTCTATCAGCAAGAAGAAAGTAAATTCCACAAAGCAGAAGAAACGTCATCACAACAAAGTGCAACAACTGCATCAACAACTTGCTTTCTAAAAGCAAAAGAAGAGACAAGCTGTAGCACCAGCTCTTCACAGGTGGCATTTTGGGGGTAGCAAGCGACACACTGTCAGTGCCAAAGTGTGAAAAATACTGCCTCATTTGCAGGCCAGCCTTCTCATACAGCCCTGTATCTGCCAAGGGAGGGCACGAAACACTAGCAACAGTTCTAGGACTAAGAAAAATGCATAAAATTCAAGGCTCCTCTCTAGTAACAGAACTAGAGAAAAAGGGATATAGGAAACATTTAAACTGCCATATTATTTAAACAAGCTCCAAGTTCCTTATGCACACACAAACCCTCAGCTCTTAAGACACCAGTCTAAAATTGGCCAGGGAGCTTTTCCACACCTGCACAAGTAAAATGCCACCTCCATAACTCTGTTTCCCCTTCTCTGCTGCTGGCTCAGGATTTGAGTAAAGCTCCACAGCTCTCTGCTGCAGGCCTCCCACAGGCTGTTGTACTCAATGGCCTCTGCCTGTCTTTACAAGTTGCTGTGTGATCTGTGTGAAGACAGGCATTTCTCTCAAAGGCACTACTTCTATCCTGCAGCTGTACACACACTGCAGCTTGGGAATTTCTGTTTCAGGACAAGTGGTGGTGAACTCCTTGCTCATTACAAAGCACACACTCCTCACTCTAGTTCTTCTTAGACCCTAGAGGCTTTGGTTCCCTGTGAACATGCAACGCGTAGCAGCACAGCCCCAAATCATCTGCTGCGCTTCCACACGCAGACTACTCACCAGCCTGTCACGCTTGGTGGCCCATTCCAGGGACAGCAACGGAGATTTGGAAATGGATGAAGCTTTAGTTTGCATTATGGGGTTAAAAGACCAGACTTTGATGACCCCATCCACATCCAAGCTGGCCACCCTCCGTCCAGAACAATCAACCCTGTGTGTAGAATGAAACTGATGGGATATTTTTCTCCCTCAAATTCTTGGATGCAACCCATTAATCCTTCCTTTCCTGGTCACATACCAGTTCCTTCTGCAGGAATCAGAACTTCTTTGCACCACTTCCTGCTCACTTCACAGTAACTGGCACAATGAAGAGCACTAAGCTCCAGATGTAAAGCATAATGCCCTTAAGCAGTACTATCCTGCTTTCCAAGGAAGTTTCTTCCTGGCTAGCATTCCCAATCACAAAAATCACTGTCCAAAAATCTGTCCATTCTCATTGCACAAGCAACATGCTATTTTCAGTCACACCAACTTGACTGCCCTACAGCTGAGAGGACATGTCCAACGTGCTGGACAGAACAGAGGCTGAGAGAAAAAGGCCAGACACAACTGATCCTTCTGCAGTGGCTCCTACAAGACAGCCCTCTGCTGCCAGAGCATTACCTGCAGTACATGATGGATGAATGGTGCTCCCCATACTCCTCCTGGCTCAAGACGATGAAAGGCTGTTCCTGCTGAACCCCCACAGCCTCTGCACTGCTGCCAGGCATTTTGGTTGACGTCTCTGTTTGCTCAGCATGCAGCTCTGAGCATGGTTCTGCCTCAGTCATGCTAGTATCTGTTTTCTTCTCAGCACTTTGGCCCTGAAGGAAGAAATCCTGTGTGAAATACAAGGAAGCAGCTCCATATCAAGCTCCTCAGCTACCCCAGCCTGCTGGGAGAAAAAAAAAGCTGCAATAAAACAGAAGCACTGTCAGCCCAACACTCCTGCCAGGGACCTTTCTGAGCACAAGGACCAGGAGTTGCACAATTGCACTATTTAATATGACCTGCTTAGTTATTGAGTCCCTTATATCCCCCTCCACGTGCCCAGCTATACACTTTCCTGTAAGAATTAAAAGAACCACAACATTTCTAGCATATCTCAGCCAATATCAGAGCCCCATTTACACGCCATTAGAGCACAGATTCACAAGTAAACCAACGTATTTCAAGGCATTCTTGCATTCAGCAATATAAGTTAAGTCTGTATAATATGCAGTTCAGCAAACCTGCACGGAAACTTGGATCTCAAGTGCCACTGGTTGGATTAGCTTCATCTGCCAGAGATTTAGATTGTGCACACTGGAGCCACCACTGCAGCCAACTGACTGATGACAACAGTAGAGCTGACACATGAGTCCAAAAGCTTAAAACCCAATTTGACAGGGCAGACAGAACAAATGGAGTTTTAGGTGGTGGCAGCATCTGGATGAGACAAGATCTGCACTGTGGAAATATTTGGAAGCAGCTTAGTCTTCTCTTGCCACCAGAAGTTGAACAAGAAGCAGATACATCACATAAGGTGGTAAATCATCTGCTAGCATTCTTTTGATAAACCATCCTCTGAAAATTAAGTGCCCCAAAATGGTATTGGTATTGATGGTTATGTAATACATGCTTGCCTAACTTACAGTAGCTTCACATCAGGACCAATGGATCAAGCATTGCATAATCAAATAATCTGAAATCACAGAGCTGGAAAAGATTGGGAAATAAATCCAATAATTATTCTGCTAGTTAATGTGGAGAGGTGGATTACATTAATGTGAAAGACAAAATGCCACCTTTCAGTTTCCTTTTTGCTAACATACTTTGAGTACAAGAGAAAGAGTATCAAGCTTCCCCAAGAGCAAAGAACCAATCTTTACACAGCCCAAAAATCACTGCCTTAACCTGGAACATCATAGAAAAAGGAAAGTCAAAGGAAGCTTACTGGGAAATTGGGCTTTGCAGTTTTCCAGCCAATGCTGAAAGTGCTTTAGATGAACCATGAAGAAAAAAGTACTCTCAAGGCCTTGAATGCTGAGTGATAGAGTAACATCTCTTTAACCAGCACTCCCACACACAGAACAGCCACACATTGGCCAAGGGGCAACAGTCCCTCAGCACTGTCTCTCCACAAGCAGAATGTCTTGTACAGACAAAATAACAATGCTTTAGATGCTGCCTGTGCTGTGTATTTTTTGACAGCGTGGCTGCTGAAAGCCAGACAACAACAGATGAACAGACAACAAATACAGATGAACAGAAGCAGTCTGCTGACCTTCAGCAGTTAAAGTCCAAGACACAGTTTTATTATTTCATTAGATTTTAAAGCAGGGCGCACCCCCAGCCAAAACTGCAACAATAAAGTGCAAAAAACTCCAAAAAGCAAATGTTGCTAGAAAAGCAACTTCCACTCCTATCCAGGAAAATTTTCTATTAGTTTTCACACTCCCACACAGAGCCTGCATAAATCAACATAAGAATCTACAGGAAGAGAACTCACTTTGGCTGGATGAGTGAGCCAAGCTCATTACCACTGAGGAATGGGGATTTTAACAAGGTACTTGAGCACAATCATCAAAAGTTAATGAAACCTTAATGAACCTCAGGACCAGGCTGTTGAAAAACGTGGATACAAAAGACAACTCTTCTTCCATTTGAAATGCCAATACTGATTAACTTCCAAGGACATGGAAATAAACCAATGCAGAAGCAGTTGATTAACAAGGGACATTAACCTTTGATACAGTTATTTCTGACTAGCAATTAGAACGCTTAAAGGAAACACTTGGACTTGTTTTACCACTTATTTTTACAGAAATACAAGCCTTCTGCTTCCCAGCCTTGCAGTGCTGACCAGTACCTGGGAGGTCCCTTTGGACAACAGCTCCTTCCTTTCTTTCCCATGCTCTTGCAAGCGCTTCTGCCGCTGCTGCAGGGAACTGGACTCGCCTGCCACTAAACCACTGAAGTGGCTCTTCCCATCCTTACAGCTCACTGTGCCTTCTTTTCCTTTGGCACTCTGGAAGGCAGAGAAGTGTTTGGGCAAAGTTATGCTTGTAGTAGGCTGCAGAACAAAGAGCAAAAGAAGCAGCAAAGCAACCAAGCACCTGCAAAGGCTCCAGAAGCTCTTAGAAAACAGTAGCTGTTCTTGTGCTGCATTCAGGCCCAGCATACATTTGCAAGGCAGGAAAAGACACTTAATTTTTCAGATGGAAGCAAAAGCTTGGAGCAGTGCCATGCTACAAGTTAATTCCTTGGAGACTGAGCAACTTTCAGCTGAGAATTACCTGGTGATTTGTTGGTTCTTTCTTCCCTAGCAGCATACTGCCAGTCTGCACTGGAGAAGTCCCACTTGAATGGGTTGGTCTGGAAGGGACCTTTTTACTTTGGGAGAGAAAAGACGACAGAAAGCCTCCCCGGGACTGAAGAGAATGTGCTGTACTCCTCTGATTGCAGGTCATATCACTAATGAAAAAAATAAAACACCACTAAATAGGGTATAAAAGTGTAGTGAGGCAACCTTATCGAAGACCACCCAGTTAAGTGAAGTGGCAGCTGTTTGAACCACTGGAAGACAGATGTTCATTTCCAAGCCAGTGCACCACTATGCATTAAAAAACTATTTGAAAATATCCTGTTAGTGCCTAGAGCGGGTCATTTTAGTTACTGTAACCAAAAGCTCACTTCTCAGATGCCACTGAGACAGTGAGCTCAAACTGTTGTTGAATCCCCTGCAGGGCCACCTGAAACTCCTTCTACTCCATCTGGTTTGTTTAGAAAGACGCTAAGGGAAAGGCAGGGGAATTCCAATTTGTGCATAACTTATTCAGATGGGATTCCCAATTCAAAGCATAAAACAGACCTACTTTGAGAGGTTTCAATATTTCACTGAACACCCTGTGATAATCAGCAAGTTATGTTCAACAATTTTACAGCACAGGCTCTCAGCATCTCAAAATCCAGACCCTAAGAAAATAAGAGAGCTATGACCCATTTCTGTGGTTATAAACACCTCCCTTCTCAGTCCACAATGCCAAGAGCAGCAGCTGCTTCCCAGAACATAACTGTCTGACCTCACACTACTGCAGCTTCCTCTGAGAGCAGAGTGGCAACAAGGGGAAGGGGAATACAATAATCTTCACTGTCCCTATCCACTCTGCACTGTTCTACCAAACCTGGGCTTTGGGTTAAGCAGAGACATGAAAATAAGGAACCAGAACTGGCCCCCAGACTGAGACAAGTTGCACACACAAGAAATGCCACTTCCTAGGCAAGCTTTTCTAATTCAAATAGACAAAAATAAATACAGGAATAAATTATCCCATTCGTCATGTCACACTCCTCCATACATGCAGATAGCATCAGGGCTTTCCACATAGTTAAAAAACATATCACAAACTAAACTCTGTAGCCTGTCCTGTGCAAAGACTGCAAAGAAGTTATCAAGCTAGCTCAACAGACACTTAAGTCTATTTAATCAGACAAGTTTTAGATTAAAACATTTCGTGTGTAGTATCTGCTACAGCCTTTATCTGCTTCTGGCAACAGGGTAATTTAATAAACTTTACTCCTGTCCCAATACAATTGAAAGAAGCACAAGAGAAACTCCAAGCCACAGTGTTAGTTGTAACTTGTAGCTGAGCTACATATGCTTTCAGATCCTTTTAAAGCAAGAAAAAAAGAAGTCTCAGTAACACAGTGAATCCAAACACACAGACTTGCTTTGCCCAACACCATACTGGGGTAAAAAATTAACAATTAAAGCAGCTGTATCACAGTGTATGTTGTCTAATTTCCAGAGAGAGGCAGATGTAGCCATAAAACACACTTTTAACTGCAGCAAGTTCATGGGGAATTCTGGGCATAACTGAGCCTCACAGAGGAGAAGCTCCTTTTCCCTTGACTTTGCAAAAGCAAGAAAACATCCCTGTGTAAGAAGAATCCCTTTGGGTCACACAGTAACAGTATCTACAAAGCTATAAAGGGCACTCACCTATGACACTGCAGGCACTCAAGTAAATTGGAATCAAGAGACAATCCACTTCTTTTGAGCAGTACTGCAGGTACTGTACTGCTACCAGTGCCCTAGATGCCCAGAAGACCTTGGTGCAATGCTGAGAACAGAGCAGAATCACTTCCATGTGTGTTTGGGCTCTCACTGGTTTGCAAGAACCTCCCAAATGATGGGAGAGATGCCTGTCATGAATTCCATCAAACCTACTTAGGTCATCATAATTTCTGCCTGGATGTCTTTCTGCATTGAATCCCAGGGCAGGGGACAAAGAAATGACCCTCCAGGAACCTCCCTGACCTAACAAAAGCAGCAGAGCCTGTCCCCAGCTCTTCTCCTGCAGGCACTCACAGTTCAGAGTCCCCTAGTCGATCCATGTTGGCCACATAAGCAGGCAACTTGTGATGCATAACTGTTTGTTCCACCTCCAGTTCCTCTTTCTTCATGCGGGAGGATTCAGCCTGCAGAGCAAACAGCTACGACAGGAGAAAAGAGCCAAGTAAGCACAGGGTCACTGAGATTCACCTCCTTCCCACTCACTGAAGTTGTTTACTCCTTTTATTTCAACAGCCCTAGAAGGGTGGGGAAGGAAAGAAGTTGCTCTGACCGGCTGAGCACCACATTAGTCCAATTAATCAAAACAATCAGTACTTCACACACATGAAACTGGAGCCTACTTAAAACCCTTCACTGCTCCCCTCGGGCTGTGGCTGTGGGGACATTAGTGGTGCTGGGAAACAAGAGTTGGGCAGGGCAGAGCTCACAGTCCCTCTCTGTGCAGGAGTTTGAGGCCAAGGCAATGCGGGCACGGAGCCTAGAAGGTAATCTTCCCACAGCTGAGGGTTTGGTGAACAGGAAGGGAGCACCAAGGTCAGTGAAACCAGGTCACCCTGAAATCCAGCTCCACACCCTGTGCAACTCCTTCCCATGCATGATAGTGAGGTTTATCTCCATGTCATGGAGAAAGAAAACCATCTCCTTTTGCCTTTAGCAGAGAGGAACCTCAGGATGCAGCTTTCTGGAACAGATGTGGTTTATGTCTGTGACTCTTACTCACACAAAGAGTTCCTCAGGCTTTTCCGTTTCTGAACATTTGTTTTTCAGATATATTTCTTTTTCTTTTTATCATAGTATTTAAGGAAAGAAAATGCAGGCAGAAAAATGAGCTTTAGAAATCTAGCTTGCTATTTATATATTTGCATTGTTTCAGCAGCATAAAGCAGAATCACTAATTTCAGCTAGCATAAAATTCAATATTTATTGACATCCTTTTTTAAAACTTGTATTCTAGAGGCTCCCCCTCTGACCTGAGGAATTCTTTAAAAGGGAAAGTCAGTTCTACCTTGGTTGATTTGCCAGAAAACTCTTATCCAGCCTGCAAATTATATCAGCCAACATGCAAAACACAAACTACAGCTTTAATTTGACTAAAAATAAAGAATACAAAATTTGAGGAAATAAAAGAGCTCTATTTCAAAACACACCATATACTGCTGTGCCTAATCACTGACCATCTTTGCAGAACCCTCCTGTCAATGTTTGACTGACCTACTAACTCCAAACAGTACAAGTTACAAACCTTGGGGTTTTTTCCCCAAAAATTGCCTCCTTTTTGAAACCAGTTATTCTATTTTACTTCAATTTTTAGGACAGTGTTGAACACCTATTAAAACAGTCCAAACAGGAAGCACAACATACAACAATGTTTTGTAACACAGGAGATAAAGCACAAACTTCTACTGACGGATTTATACAGAAAGAGCTTTTCTTGGTATGTTTGAGGAAGTGAAATTAAAGTTCTGCTTACATGAATAAGCCCTCCTACTTGTATGTGATAATCCACACGTGATCTATAGTTTAGAAAGTTCTTAAACTGCAGATTTCATAAATCTAATAGAAGTATCATAGGAAATGACTGACCCATGTTACACCCTCTCCCTAAGTATCTGCTGATGATACTGTCAAACACAAGACAAGGAGCTGGGCAACATTTTGTCTGAACTAATCAACCCCCTTCTTATGTTTTACTGTAAGATCTAGAGTTGGGAAACAGACGTTCACAACATTTCCATTAGTTGGTCTAAATTGCTTTAAGTGCACATCAAACATGGTGAAGGGGCCATTTCAGAAGCAACAGTTTCTGTCTCTTTGCCAGAATTTACTGCCCGTTTCTACTGCTTCTATTGCTCTATCAGCTAAAATCTGTGACTGAATACTATTCACAAAATCAGCCACATATCCTTCCAACTCACCCATTCTATAATTCTGCAACATAGACCCTTAACCTGCCACTAGTTTCACCTTGCTTTGACTTCGCAGTGTAACAGAAAAGGAGTTTGTGTAGTATTCAGTCACCTGTCAGACAGCACAGGGAGGGGAGACAATCACCTCCAGCAGAGGGAAAGGAATACCCTAAACACACATTTCACAATATGATCACAACTCTAAGTTTGCTGGAGACAATTGAAAGAAAAATCAAAATAAAACACAAGACTTAACGAATCTGCCTTAGAATAACTGCACCAAACTGAAGAGTTACAATGTTCTCGAATGGATGGAATCAATTTTACAAAACTCACATCACACAGTCAGCAGCTAAAGAGTGATCTCAGTTCTGACCTTATGCCGCAATGATTCATTTTCTTCTTGTATGAGACTGCTCCTGAGACATTCAGCTTCAAAGTTCAATATGGCTGGAACTGGTGAGCAATGTTAAAGAAAATCGAGGCAGTAACGTGTATGCACCTGGCTTAATTCTAAAAGCTAGCACTCCATACCAGCCATTTTTCTGTAAAAACAAAGCTGCCCAGTCCATACAATTAACAAAAAGCATGTGTGTGACCAGAAGATTGGCAACAGCTTAATTACTTAAGTAAACTTTTTACTTTGCTGTTGCACGAACTATTTAATGTAGTTTTTGCAAGGATTTTTAGATTATTTCTTTTTAGAGTCAGAAGTGGAGGACAAGTTCTACTACTGCTTTACTGTACACTGAAGAAACAGCTCAAGATGAGCTGTATTCCAGCTGCAACATAAGCCTGCCCACCACTAAACAAGCAAGACACAACTCTGTAGTGTGGGGCAAAAAAACTTATTTCTGCCAACAATCAACTGCTTTATTATAACAAGCTGTCAATAGGCAGTGTTGTGAACATAATGTGCCCAAAGAAGGATATAACAGAAGATGCCAGTACACTTGTGGATTAGGACCCAAGGCTGTATGCCTGTTTTGTACCACATCAGGCAAAGAGTAAAAGCATTTCAGAAAAGATGTGCACAAGATTTCTAGTCACTAGCATCAGGATGATTCAGCATCAGCAATGAGCACAACTATTTGTGCCCAGGGAATACAACATATCATCAGGTAATTGAGCAATAACTATTCCAATGTTCTCTGGTAAACACCAGCTTTCTATTAAGTCTTGGCTGTAAAAATTCACCTGAAAGCAGGAGTACTACAGAACTGTATCCTTGACATGACTGTTGAAAGTATAACACCAAGGCAAGGGAGATTTAATTTAACTATTAGGTGCAGAAAAGGATATGCATGCACTGAAATAAGACGCTCAGGAAGTTGTGCAGAGACACAATGAACGTATCTGCCCACTGGCGCGAGAAATAGGTAGCAAAGGTGGGGTTGGAGTCTGGAGCAGGGAGGAAGGGCAGGACAAACCAATCCTTCCACTCTGCCTGGTTCTGGAGCTCGGAGGCCTGCTTGAGGAAAAACTCTTGAGCCTTGTCATTGCGGCCACTCTGAAACACAGCAAGAAGAACAGGGCTCACACTTCCATTAATGCCATCACATTAGGTCTAGGAACATTTGCTTTTAGTTATGAACGTAACAGCAACTACTTTCACCACCTCACACGACAAGTGGCTAGTTACAGATTCATCAGGCAACAGAGGAATCCCTAATGCACTTAATCCAACCTTCTTTCCAGTCACCACAATCCTGTTTAAAGGCTGAGACTAATAGAACCAAACACGCTGATTTCCAGTTAAACCAGTGCAGAGTGCACTGCATATACAGGACCAAAGTATAATTCAAATTACTCAAGTCTACAGCAGATGCAGCCTGAAAAGTTTCCCATCTGATACATTGTTCAGACAGGACTGTCACACCTCAGGGAAAGCATATGGCAAAACAAACCATGAAAAAACACACTTCTGGAAAGATGCGTTAAATTTTGACTCCAACACCCATCATTAAAGATCTTCAGGCAGGGAAAGGAATTAAGAAGTATCAAGGGAAGAATATACTCCATTGACTTTCCAGGGTTTGAACAGAAAAAAATCTCTGCTCCATTTTAAGCCCACTATTTTCTGTTCTATCCAAAGCAAGAAAAAAGACATTCACTTTCTCTCCCACATTTCCTTGTTCCAGTTTGAACCTTGTATTCTCTGCCAGTATCTAAGTTAACTGAGCAAGACTGATCTAGCAGTACTGCTATCCCTTCTGAGGGGAACCTGTCCTTATGTGAATGTGACTATCTTGCTCCCAGCAAACCACGTTTCCCTCTTGCTTGAGTTTCCCTATCCTGCACACAAGCTCGTCATGTGAGTCTGCATCAAACTCCTTACTACAGTTACTACACATAAATTGTTTGTTCCTCATCCAGCAGGCCTGTCAGAGGCTCACAAGGATAGTTTACTGCTTTTGTTTCAGAGTACAGGATCTATGTAAAATAGAAGCCTAAAAATCCAACCCTACCTGAATAGCATGGACAAGGTAGTATCGGAACAAGCTGGTTTTGAGCTTGCTCACAGTTGGCCGATAGACGTCTTCCAAACGGCTGAAAAGGCGTCGGTCCAGATAACCCCAGTAATCCCGCAGGGCAGCCAGGTCGTAGCTCTGAACAAACTGCTGCAGCTGGTCCACTATCTTATCCACCTAGAGAGGGCAAAACAGGGAAGACTTCAGTCACATGAGGGCTCCTGAGGCACAAGACTTTCTGTAACTTAGCGCTGAGAAGCTTTAACTGCGTAAGTAGTGCAGTTCAATCCTTATCCATTAGCTATTTTCTAATCCTGGAAACACTCTGTATTTTGTATTAGCATTCTGCCACTCTGCAGCACTTTGCAAATGAAGGAAAAAGAAACACGACAGAACACAGCCAAACAGATTTTGACAGAAATACGTTTTGTTGAACCCAAATGATGGGTTCTTTATAAGTAAGCAAAATTTTCTACCTCTTTTAAAAGTTAGTTGATAATGAAAACAAAATTAATAATATGATTAAATGTTGAAAGATCAAGTGTAGCACCTCAAAAAGAGAGTATTATTTTTAGACTAAAAGGAAAAATACCTGTATTTAGCCAATAGAAAGAAGAAGTCAGTTCCACCCTATTGCAATCTTTGAAGTACCTTTATCTTTAGTAACATCATCTATTAACAAGGCAGGCATAAAATTCTGCAGCAGGATTTCTTTTGTCATTATGGCTCCTTGGAAATCATTTCTCCAATATGAATAAGGCAGAATGGTGGTGTGGGAATAGATTTTTTTGTTCAGTGGTTTCTGATGGCCAAGACAGGCACCAGAAAAAGAAAAAACTGCATTCTGTATAAAATTAAACTAAAGTAGTTTAATATGTGGTTTGCTCTCGCCTCATAGTTAGTATCTTAGGACATACCCAACTTTTATCTCTGTGGCTTCCTACAGATAAAGAAAACTTCAGTTTGTGACCCCAGCAGACCCTTCTTGGACAACAATTCCAATTAAGACAGCTGTTTGCTGACCTCTAGACATTAGCAAAGTGCTGGTGTTTTAAAAAATAAAAGCAACATGGTTTATTAATGAAAAAAGTAGTGCTCATATTGCTGGTCAAAGAAAACTCTGACTGTTCAAAGCACTAATTCGGTGCCCAGAACTGTTGATACAGGAATACAAAGCTCACACAAAGGACTGAAACCGTATTTTTGAGACTGGCAAATTCTGTGCCAATTTCCACTCGTTTGTCAAGGCAGCTGGTACTCAAGACATACAAACTAAAGAGTGGAGCTATAAAGGCGCTGGATAAAAAAACTCATGACCGAGAGAAGATGCAGGCAAAGCAATGTCTTCCCGCCCTCTCGGTTCGCAGGTTTCCTTCGTTCTTCTCGTCGCGAAGCTGAGAATTCGCTGGTGGGTCACAGGTCGGACGCAGGGTGCACAGACGGCCGGGAACTGCAGCCCCCGGCTCGGAAGGCAGGCGAGGGACGGAGCACCTTGTCCCGCACTGACGGCGCTGCGGAGCCGAGCAGGAGGGGAGCCTTCAGCCGGCTGCAGCCCCCCAGCAGGAGGCTGCGCGCACACAAGCGGCGGCAGGTCGGCTTCGGGATGCGGGGGTCCCACCTGCGCGGCCGGCCGGGCCCCGGCGCCCAGCCCAGCCCGGCGGGGCCGGGGCGACCGTTCTCGCGGTGAAGCGCAGGGACTCCGAGGGCTCCCCCAGCCG
>VZTZ01013632.1:2534-13444 GCA_013400955.1 Drymodes brunneopygia
GAACATTGACACTTTACAGAAGAAATGCATTTAAGATATGCTTGGAAAAATGAAGGTCAAAGCACGTGCAGCTCCCTTTTGTGGGTCAGTACAGTACTGAGTGATCCATCATTCTGCTCCAGGGCCCTGGAACAGAGGCTGCAAACTTCCACCAAGATAAAGAGCCAAGCAACAGGGGAGGGAGGGAAATAAAATTAANAAAAAAAAAAAAAAAGAGGGGGAGGATTCATTTTCTGTGATTGCAGATGAGGAAGAGAGTGATGAACCAACCTGATCCAACTTGGGTATTTACAGCTCTGCACTACTGACCTGGAATGGAATGGAATGGAATGGAGGAGGCCCTTCCTCCTCTGGGGAAGGGGACAGGCTCACAAGAATCAGCCTGGGAGGCTGAACCCGAGTTCAGCTGCTCCAAGAAAGGGGCAGAGGTTCCCTTGTGAAGGTGGAGGGCTCGTGGAATGAGAGAGGTGCTCAGCTCCAGGCTGCTGGGTGGCCGTGGTGACAGCTCTGCAGCCTTCCTGTGGCACTGGGGAATGGAAGCCTCCTGTCATGGCACAATCAGGAATGCACTGAGCTACTGGGAAGGCTGGAAAAAGAGAAATCAGGGTGGGGTTGGCCCAGCTCCTCAGCCTTTGGTCCGACAAAAACCGTTCCCGTGTCCTGTGATGCCACCAGCTGCTCCACAGAGCTTCCCAGGACTTGCCCCAGCTGCTGACAGACACTGTGAACTCGTTAAAAAGGGGACAACACTCCTCTCACATGGACAGTTTTGCTTAAAGGCAATACAAAAAAAAAAACAACACTCTGTGGAAAGCCAAGTGCCAGGCCTGGCTGTGAATTCAGCGAGACTCTGAGCGATGGGGGCAGTTAGATGGGACAAGGGGAGAGAAAAATTCCACCTTCCTGCTGCCAGAGGTGGACAATCACTGAGCCAGCACCCAGCCCAAGCCCCAGGCAGAGCAATCTCAGTGATGGCAGGCAGCTGTGTCTCTCGGGTAGAAGAGAAGCAGTTTGAGAGCAGAAAGGTACAAGAAATCTAAAGAGAATCATCTGAAAGCAGATTTGTCCCACAGCAGGGCCAGGGGAGGGCGTGAGCCTTGGAGCTTTTGGGCTTAGCCAGCGATTTCTGTCACGGTGGTGACCAACTTCTGACCATTCCACACTGTCTTGAACTGTTCTGGGACAGGGAATTCATTCTGCAGGGTGAAAACAGAGATCTGCTGTCAAAAATCGGTTTGTGACTGAGATCAGTGACCACCCCCACTGCTTCAGGCATTCCTTCCCTCAGCTTTGTGCTCTGTTACCTCCTGCACCACCACTGGGGCCTGTTCTGCCCCCAGGAGATCCTGAGGAAGCAGCAGCTCCCCCAAACCAGCAATCATCTTCTTTACAGCAATAATCTCATTTACAGACAACATTTTTGCTGCTTTTTTTATATCAGATCATCACTCGCAACCTCCGAACTCTATAAATCCTATAAACTCTAAACCCCACTGTAACCAACACCCCCTGCAGGGCTCAGATCAGAGCTCCTGCATCCCCCAGCCCCTGCAGAGCTGCAGGAGGAGCCCAAAGCTGCACTTACAAAGTCCCCCCCCTCGGTGGGGATGAGCACGTTCATCTCCGAGGACTTGGCACTGACGATCTCGCAGTCGAGGGAGCTCTTGCTCAGGTACACGTGGCACCCATCTGTCTTGTTGATGGAAATCGTTGGCACTTTACCCATCACCTGGCAGGGCCAGAGCAGAATTAGCTTTAACTGGGCAACCACAGCATTTTTGGGGTGTTTTCTCTCAAGGCAAGAGGTCTGAGCCCAAGCTCTCCCCGTGACAGGCGCATGGGATTCAGTATTCCTGCCTTCAGCAAAAATCCAGAGTTTTTGTTTGTGATTGGCCCCAATTTCTTGGTTTGGTGTCTTTAGAGCAAAACTTGAGTCAGCACTGGGCAAACTGAGCATCCCCAATCAGAGGGGCAAACTGAGCATCCCAAATCAGACACCCAAACTGACCACCCCAAATCAGATACCCAAACTGACCACCCCAAATCAGATACCCAAACTGACCACCCCAAATCAGATACCCAAACTGACCACCCCAAATCAGAGGGGCAAACTGAGCATCCCAAATCAGACACCCAAACTGACCATTCCAAATCAGATGCCCAAACTGAGCATCCCCAATCAGATTCCCAAACTGACCACCCCAAATCAGACACCCAAACTGAGCATCCCAAATCAGATGCCCAAACTGACCACCCCAAATCAGACACCCAAACTGAGCATCCCAAATCAGATGCCCAAACTGATCTGGAACAAATCCTCCTGCTGGCCTCCTGCTTTGACAGCCAAATGGGCTTTTTACCTCCTCTTACCCCAAACCCTGAAACAGCTCAAAGAGACAAATTCCAGCCCTTTCCCAAGGGACAGGGAATGGTGATTCCTGGACATTCTCCACAGCTGCACATTCAAGGGCTGGAAATCCAACAGCTCCAGAGCCAGCAATGGGAACAGGTCACTCACCTGAACTTTAACATCCCTGCTGTTGATGATCTCTACAATGCCCACCACATCATCAAACACCAGCCCCAGCTTCTTGCAGTTATCTGCAAAGAAAAGCAGATCAGGGCACAAAGGATTTGGGAGGCTTCAGCTCCTGCACACACCAGGAGCAGCTTTCAGGGTTCTCCCCACTCACCCAGGGTGATGGAGTTGATCTTGCCTTTGATTTGGAGTGTACTGTTTGTGCACTTGAAAACGTAAGCTACCTGCTTCAGCTCTGTGTCACTGATCACCAGGTTGGTGGCATTCTCCTGGTTTTCCTGAAAAGGCAGGGGAAACCCAAGGAACACATTTCACTCCCTGAATGCAGAGCAATTCATCCATTAAAACCCCTCTAAAAGCACACAGCTGCCTTCAGGCTGGTGCCTCTCGGGAGAAAGTTCTCCAGAAGAGCCTCCAAAGCTCCCACCCCTCCTGCCCACTGCTGGCACTCACCACTCTCCACTTTTTGCCTTCTAATTCTAGCAAGGGGGGTCCCTTGGGGGAGCTGCCTTGGGAGGGGTTGGCATTGCAGGCTGGCTTGGGAGCAGTGAAAGGTTTGGGGCCGCTTCTCACGGGGCCCCCTTGGCTCTTCAGGGCTGGGTTCTTGTGGGTTTTCATGTCATCTGACACGTGCCTCAAGCCTGCAAGAGAGGGCACAGCTGAGAGGCAGCTCCCTTCCCCTGCAGGAGCACAGCCCCAGCAATAGCACACAGCAGGGGTTCCACCAACCAAGAGAACATTTGGCAAAACACAAATAAACTCCTGTTTCTGAGCTCAGCCCAAGGGTGAGCGACAGCAAGGGAAGGGGGAAGCAGGAAATGCTGGTGCAAGATTGACAAGGACACAACGTGAGCCACAGAGGCAGAGCCAGCTCTCCCATTCTGCAGCTGGGAGCAGCCCTGAGCCCAGCACCTCCCGAGCTGATCTGCTCACCAGGAGACACAAAAAAGGGAGAAATTCCGTGCAAACAACAGCTGCAAAATCGCACTTTTTGTACCAGAAACACACAGGCGACCAAAGGGCTCAGCCTCCATTCCAGACAGAGATTCATGTTTTGATATATTTGCCAGAAGAGGGTGAGAATTCTCCCCCAGGAGTGCTCCCTTTGCCCCTGGGAAAGTGTTGTCCTCACTGCCAGCCCCAGACTGGGACCAGAGGGGTTTCATGGACTTTTCAAGCAGGTGCATTGAGGGACAGCAGGGAAACAAAGCCCAGCAGCCCCAGGAGCAGCAGCACAAGGCCCAGCAGCACCAGGAGCAGCAGCACGAGGCCCAGCAGCACCAGGAGCAGCAGCACAAAGCCCAGCAGCACCAGGAGCAGCAGCACCAGGCCCAGCAGCCCCAGGAGCAGCAGCACCAGGCCCAGCAGCCCCAGGAGCAGCAGCTCCCTCCCCCCTGAGCCCTCACCTACCCGAGGTGATGCCCTCTCCCCGGTTGATCTGCGCGAAGAGCGCCGAGCGCGAGGCCGAGTCGTCGGTGCTGGAGCTGCCGGGGGCAGGAGGAGGGGGAGGCCCTGGAGGAGGGGGTGCAATCCCAGCCGGGGGGGCAGGAGCTGCTTTAGCCCCTGCTGTGGCCACAGGACCCTGGAAGAGCAGGGGAGAGGACAGGCACTGGCTCAAGCTCCGTTTCTGCCTGGTGGCCCCGCCAGGCTCAGCCCCGAGCTCCGGCTGGATCAGCACTCACTGATTTGCTCCAGGTCAGCCCCGTGGTGTGGAACTCTTTGATGTAGGCCTGCAGCTCTGTCCAGATGCTCAGATAAGCTTTCACCCAGTCCACTTGCTTTTTATCTCTGAGGACGCGAGGAGAGCAAAGGAGGAGGAGTTAAAGGAGGAAAAAGTGTCTGAGCTCAGAGGCTGGAGCAGCCCCTGCACACCCAGCTGGACAAATTCCACCCCAGCCCTGGGAGCAAAGGTGAACTCACACATCCTTGTACTCCTTGAGGATCCGGTTGGTGTAAAACATGGCAGCATCAGTCATCTCCTTCACGTAAGGACCAGGCTTTGGAGCCTAGAGAAGGAGGAAAACATTGGCACCAAAACAGCCCAGCACGGAGCCAGAGCCTCCCCAGCAGCCCAAAAACAACTGGAGCCCTCACCATGGCCACCCAGCCCAGGGCTGGGATGCTCTCGCTGACTGCTGAGAGGTGGTTGAACATTTTGCTGCCACGGTTCTTCTCCCTGAAATTCTGCACAGCCTGGATCTGCTCCGAGATGGGCTTGAGGAGCTCTGAGAGGACGTTCTGCACAGGGACAGCAAAAATTAAAGAGATCAATCAGCAGGGCTCTGCAATGGCTGCACAGCTGAGGGGATGGGCACTGGGAACAAGATTCCAGCTGGCTGCTCCAGCTCCTGGCCAGGCCTGGCCCTCTCCAAGCCCAGCCTTGGTCCCCCAGCCCAGCCCAGCTCCTCCAGGGCTGGAGTCACTGTGGGAGAACGCCAAGAACTGTGACTCATGTTCAGTGCAGGAGACACTGACACAGCTTGTTAGTAACCAGCACAGAAATAGCATTTGCCTTGCCTGGGCTCTTTTGTTCCAGCACAGTTTGTTACAGTTTTTTTTTCCTCTCCTCCACAAACCCTGGGAGAAAGGGGAGCTGGGCAAGGTCTGGCACCGACAGCCTGCCCCTCAATCAGAGTCACAGCAAGCTCCAAAATCACCCCCATCAAGCCAGATTCCAGTTATTTCCCAAGTCAATCCTTTAGGATTTGGATGGCAGAAGTGAGTTCCTGTGTGCTGTCCCCTTGGAATGCTGACTGCAAGTGCCACAAGTGCTCTGGGGTCAGAGCACAGCCAAGAGCCAATTCCATCCTTCCAGAGATGCCTCTGAGGCAACTTTTCCTTCCTCCAGAATTGTAAAATCTCCTGCTGGTGGCAGCAGAGAGGGACAAATTTGGGCAAAACTTGCTTTCCAAAGCCTCAGCTTCTCCTTTTGCTGCCTTTCCCTCTGTTTGGATGAAAACTGAGAGGTCCCAAGCACCACTGGCCAGGCCACACTTTGGGAAACTCCAGCCCAGCAGCACATTCCAGTCACAGGGTGGGGAAATCCTTCAGCACAAGCACTGAGAGCTCACACATTTTGCATTTTAAACTGGCTGCTCCAGAATTAGACTCCTGCCAGACAACCTGCACAAAGAGCCAGCCTAGATTAAGGCTGTCCTTTGTTCATAATCCTTTATTTAAATAACGTGTCCCTGGGATTTAGAGGCAGGTTCTCAGAGCTGCAGCCCAGCAAGCCTGGTGGGACAGAACAACCCTCCAACGCTGATTTTGGGTGGAAAAAAAAAAAAAAGCAGATCTCTTTGGCAGTGAATGGGGCAGGAGCACAGAAATCCAGCTCCCACAGTGTAACAGTAGAAGCCACGACTGAGGGAGATAATAACTGCAAAGAAAAGCAAACTGGGCTCCTGTTGCTCGGGGAGAAAAACAGTTCCCAGCAGGGAAAAGCCAATGCAGTCAGGATCAGATTCTCACGCACACATCCTGCTGAGAAGCAGCAGCCCAGGCTAAAGTGTTAAATTACCTGCTAAGGACAAATCAATCCTAAAAGCCCAGCGATTATTCAGAGGCCATTGAGCAGAGACATTGAGCAGTGTCTGCTCTGCTCCTGCAGGACTTGGATGCCTCCAGAGTCTCTGAGCAGCTCTTCATGAAAAGCAGGAGCTGCTCAGATCCCAGGGAGGCTCCAGGCTCAGAGAAGATGCTGTTTGCAGGTTCTCAGGGGGCAGAGATTGAGCAGGGCTGGTGCCAGGTGAAACTGGAGCCAGAGGCTGCGAGCTGAGCCCCCCCAGGCTGCTCTGGCACCACTTGTTGCTGTAAAAACAGGGCAGTGCCAGCCCTGCAGCTCCCAGAACCAACACCCAGGGCTCTGCTCAGCACTGGGGAGCACCCAGAGCAGCTCATGCCTTCAGCAAGTGTCCCCAACCCTCCTCCAGCTCCTCTTTTGGCCCAGCTGTGACAGCCCAGGTCACCCCAAGCACCCCGAGGGCAGGGGTTTGTGGTCAGTGATTTCCCACACTCACCTCTGCTGGCTGCTGGTGCTGAGATGCCACCACCAGGAGAGCCCTCTCGCTCATCAGGCCTGCATGGACCATCTCAGCCTGAGGACAGACACAAACAGGAGGGAGATTCCCTTTTTGCCACGCTCACAGATCATCCATCCCATCGTGAGGAAACAGCCACACTGAGCTCAAAGCACATCCCTGGAGAAACCCATGCCCAGAGGAACCTCACCAGTGTTCCAGCTCAGAGCTGGGGAGTTTTTAGGCCCCCTAAAGGCCTGCACCAATGTCTGCACCCAGCCAGACACCAGGATTTCCAGGAGAAGGTTTGATTCATCATGTGTGAACCATCACTGTGTAGGTGGCAGCCTGCCGGAGGTGATCTGGGGGTCTGCTTTGAATCCTCAGGGATTATAAAAATCCTGGGATACAGAACTGGAAGAATGCAGGCTCTGACAGCAAATTTGGCCCTCCCAGCCCCCAGGACAGGCAGAGGGGAGCACAAATCCTTACGTGCTGCTGCACATCCCCGCCGACCTCTCTGCTGATCCTGACGAACTCGGCCACCGGCCCGGCCAGGAGGGCATCGAAAGCCTGCACGTACTGAGCCAGCCCTGGGGACAAACACAGCCCAGGGATCAGCAGGAGCAGCCCCCGGGCTGCCACAGCCCCTGCTGCACCTCCCACCTGCAGCAGGCTCAGCCCAGAGCTCAGGAAGTGCTGCAGACACAGAGGTTTTATCTTCGCAAGGCAGCAACCGCAGCCTCCCCCTCCAACGCCTGCCAGCCTCGCTTCCCCTCCTGTCCCCCCCTGTCCCTGCTGTCCCCAGTGCCCTGTGCCAGCTCTGGCACTGCCCCTGGAGCTGCTCTGGGCCTCACCTTTGGCAGAGGCATCCCCACACATGCCAGGCCCTTGGCACAAGGTCTCCAGGTGCTCCACAGCCTTCTCCAGCCGCTCCACCAGCCTCTCCATGTCTGCTGCTGTCCTCAGCCTGCAGAGACAGGACACAGTCACCTCTGGCCTCAAGGTGCCACACAGGGTTTATGGCTGGCTGCTACCAGCTCCACCAGTTCCAGGGGAATGTTCCTGCCCAGCTCTGCAGCCTGAGGGTGGCCAGCAATGTCCCCTCACATCAGCAGGGACAGCCGGGTTACACAACAGCCTCCTGCTGTTGCCACACTCCTCAACAGTTCCTATTCCATTTCAAGCACTCCTTACATGTGTAAGGACATAAAACTCCCACCTTCTGACCTGGCAGTGACACCTCTCAGTGCCACCAGGGTCTGTCACCTGCAGTCACCTCCTGGCCCAAGTCCCAGCTGTGGCCACACAGCTCGGCTGCTTCGCTGGCAGCTCCAGGTGAAAACCAGCGGGTTTGAATCCCCAAATGCACCTGGAAGGACCTCCCGGAGTCCTGAATTCCTCCCAGGAGCATCTGCAAGCCCAGCACGACTCCAGCACAGAGCCTGAGCCACCCTGGCACACGCCAGGCTGCAGGAGCTGAGGAGGAGGCAGAGCTGCTCCTGCAACAACGCAGCCCTGCTCTTCCTCTGCAGCTCTGGAATCTGCAGAACCTCCCCTGCAGCCTCTGCACAGGAAGGAGGCTCAGGCACCAAAGCCATTTGCTGCATCTCATCTGGAACAGAGTCTTAAAAGTCCCATAAACTTTCCATTAATTACTGCTCTGCACCAAGCAACAAGACGGGTCACGCTCCCCCCTGGCTCAGTAATGCCCAGGGAATGCAGGGAGGGAGCAGCAAAGCCACCACTGGCCTTTTTTATCTTATCACCACTCATCAGAAAGGTTTTCCAGCATGAATCACGATGGTGGCCTTGCACACAGCTTCCTCCCCAAGTGGTTTCTGCAGCCTGCAGGAGCTCAAAGAGGGTCCTTCCCAAAATATTCCCTAGAATGCTCCAGGAGGGAGGCAGGGTTTGCTCGGCTGAACTGACACCGGATCCCGTCTCGGAGAGGAAACCTCAAGTTCTCACTTCTGTTTTGTTCTCACTCCGAGTTTTGCTTTTGCTCATGAGCCCTCTCAGCCCGTGCTTCAAAAGTGCACATTTTCACCCAATTTCCAGAGGATGTGGGGCAGATCCAGCGTTAGTCGAGAGCCCGGCACGGATGTCACAAGACAAACAAGGCCATTTCCCACCCCTCTCACACCAGGAGAGGCAGCTCTGCCCTGGGGGGCAGGGGAGAGGTCACCCCCCCTTTCCAGGAGGAAGAGAAGCGTTTTCCTCCTCTGCCCTCAAACTGGACAGCAGCGACTGGATGGCCTCCAGATAGACAAAAAAAAATTAATAATAATCCAGAGAAGCTGCAACCCCACGGCAGCTTCATTCCTGTCCCCACAGCAATGAACAGCTCTGCTGCTTTAATCGCCGAGCCCCCAGCGCAGCATCCCCGCTCCTTCCCCCGCCACAACGAGCCGGGCTCTGCCTCCCCCGCTGCCTGCACGCCCAAAAACTGCGGCTTCCAGCCCAAAAAAGAGGCAGTGCCGTGCCCGGGGAGGGTGGGGAAGGAAAGCTGTGCCGTGCCCGGGCAGGGATGTGGCACAGGGAGAAAGGGAAGGGCCACCCCGAGCCGCTGATCCCGCTCCGCGCTGCGTTCCAGGCGCGGCTCTAATCTGCTCAAACCGCGGCTCAGGCCGGGATTAAACCCAGCAGAAAGCCCAGATGGAAGGAAAGGAGGAAGGAAAGGCTGGATCCCAGGCACTGCTGCAGGCAGCTCCGGGTGGGATTAATGCCCCGAAAGCCTCGGGACTCGCATTCCTCGCACCGTCCCTGCCTTTGACAAACCCTTCCTTGTTCCTCTCTCCGAGCCACCAACTCCCAGCTCTGCAAACCCGGGGCTGTCGGGCAGATGGCGAACTGGTTTTAATTTCCTTTTAATGGGTGGCATTAGGGCAACTTAACAGATAAGTCAGTCGGTAAATTGGCAGCGAAATGAGGGCTAAGTGCAGGCAACCCCAAGTCCTGGATCTCGGCCCCTCCTCTTGACTCACCCTCCTCCCTGTGCTCTTTGCCCCGTGGATGCAGCAATTTCTGCTGCCTGGATACTCATACGGAATGGAATAAAAATATCTGAGCTGTGACTAAATCAGAGTTTACAACCCAGAGATTAACACGGAGCAAGGAAAATAAAAACAACCACGCAGCGGACCAGCCTGGACTGCACCTAGAGAGTGTTTTGTCTGCTGGCCTGTCTGAACGCAAAATAAACTCGGCAGGAAGTGACAAATTGACTTCGCAGGTCTCAGTGCAAACTCTCAGATCTCATTTCCCTTCTGTGAAGGGGAAGAGGAGACACACAGAGAGCATGCAGGAGTCATTTCTGTCCTACAGAGCATCCTGCAGGAATAATTTCTGTTCTACAGAACATCCAGGAGTCATTTCTGTTCTACAGAGCATCCAGAAGTCATTTTTGTTCTATAGAACATCCAGAAGTCATTTTTGTTCTACAGAGCATCCTCCAGGAATAATTTTTGTTCTACAGAACATCCAGGAATAATTTTTGTCCTACAGAGCATCCTGCAGGAATAATTTTTGTTCTACAGACCATCCAGGAATAATTTTTGTTCTACAGACCATCCAGAAGTCATTTTTGTTCTACAGAGCATCCTCCAGGAATAATTTTTGTTCTACAGAACATCCAGGAGTCATTTTTGCTCTGCACATCACCCAGAGGGATGAGGGAGACTTTTCCAGCTCCCTGTGCAGGTTTGGAGCTCTCAGACAGAGGTGCAGCTCTCCCTTCCAGGAGCACCAGGCAGGATTTAAACCCAGGTCTTGTTCAAACCCAACTGAACTTTGATTCAGAGCGGAAGAAGGCACATTTCACCCCGGGCCTTTTCACAGCACATTTGTTCATCTTTCAACTGCCCTTTATTCCCACCGCAGCTGGGAACAGCTCTGTGCCACGAGCAGGCTGAGCAGAGCAACAAAAATTGGCAAAAAATTGGGAAAAACATCAATTACCCCAAAGCACATCGCAGCGAGAGGAGCTCCCTGTGAGGGGAACAGCCTCAGAGCGAGCAAATCCTCACAAAACCACCAAAAAAACGGAATTATCTCCTTGCCTGAGACAGCACACATCAACCCGAGCCCCTTCTGAGACGTTCTGGGAGACACAAATGTTGGTTTTAGAGCCCCAGCGAGTCAAACCCACGCCTGTGCTCGCACCGAGCTGCTGTCAGCACCACGGAATTTGCATCAGCTACTTCCTGTTTCTACGGGCAAAAAAGAAATAAAGATGGGACAACTAAATTAGGAACATACCACAGTTTATTTCTGAGCTGACACCGGAATATCTCAGGGGATCAGCTACCAGATGATTTCCAACGTTCCTATCTGCCAAAAGCCCGGAGAAT
>VZTZ01013633.1:0-21213 GCA_013400955.1 Drymodes brunneopygia
AGAAAGAAAGAAAGAAAGAGTTATACTACTGCAACCATTCTGCCTGTTCCCCTTTACTAATCTTGTCAACTCCTCGACTGCATCTTGCACTCTGTCTTTTTTTCAGCACAATAAAACTCAAATTATACACTTCCCCAAGCATTTTAACTGGCTATTTTTTCTACCTTATTGTCACTACATTTACATTACAAATAAAATAAATGAAAATTTGTATAAATGCAGAATATTAACAACTACTCTTAAAGGCATTTTATAGTATGTCCACTGTGTTAAGTATATCAACACACTGAAATCAAATTGTAGTGCTACAGTAAACAGTGGGGAACAGATCTCTTTGCAGAAGTCCTACAGATTAAGAGGCATATCACTCCTGACCATGTCTGTCACAGAATACAACCCAACCAACACTCAAATCATCAAGGACTAGGGAGCTCCATTCTAATAAATGTTTAGGTCCCCTGAATTCAAAATTTAAGAGACAAAACAGGAGTGAAAAATAGAAAGACAAACAGAAAGAACTGAACAAAAAAGCCAACCTTACCTTTCACAAGCTCGGACAGTCCATGCAGCAATTATCCATAATGAGATGCTAAAAACCAACAGTACAGTTCCCGGACATATTGTCATTAGAGTCTTCATAACAAAGCGGGTATTGAAGTTTATCTTATTTAATGCTCCAATGCTTCTAGATGAGGCATCAGTGAAAAGTTTGCTATGCAAAAGCATAACTCTGGCAATAAGATATAGTCTTAAGAACATTGGTATAGATAAAATAATATCCACATCAGCTGTAGTTGTGGATGGAGCGTAAGAAAAGGCGAGCCGGGCTGTCCACGTGAATGTGTAATTCCCAGGTATGGGATGTATAGCACACACCAGTATTTCCAAGCAGATAAAGAAAATACGCTCATAAGTCATGGCTATTCTCCAGTCATCTGCTCCATTGTCCACCATGAACAACTGAAATAATAAAATAAAAGGTTAACTTTAGTACATCATTAAAAAGAATGTTATACTTCCATTTTAAATTACCATAGCTTTCTATGTTGCCAAAAACCACTAAAACACCAAAAAAACCTGCCATCTCAGAAAATGACATTATCACATCACTGTGAAAGGAAACATAACTCTGGTTAAGACAAAAAGAATTTTTAATACACTATTTTTAAAACTGCACATGAAACTGAATTTTCATCCATTATTTACTAAGAAGTCCACATTTTTAAATTGTAATCTTTTATTTAAAAAAAATCTGGACCGATTAAGCCTTGTCCATTTAAAAGCAATTGTTTACTCTAACTTCATTTAATTGAGAAGGATTTAACAGTTTTCTGAATAAATAACTAAATTACAAATTAAAAATATTTCCTAAGATTGCTGTTAAGCTTCAGTCAAGGTGATATTATAGCTTCTGTAGAAGTATCCAAGCTTTCCTCAAAGCACGAATATTGATCAGTGTAAGATACAAAACTACATGACAAAGTGTACAAAGACTCAAGAAGGTATCTCATGGTGAAAATATGAAAAGTTATAGCCACCAAATATCAGAGTAGTCCAGGCAGCCAGGTGATGTTCTGAAAGTAGCTAGTAGCTGAAAATTAAGTGCACATTTTGGCTGTTGCACAATCAAGTCCTTCAACTTGTCACCCAGGAACAAAGGTACTAAAAGATTTCACACTGTTTAGCAAATTACGTGCCTGATGATTTAATAAATAAATAACTAATTAAGCAGTACTTGTCACTACTTGAGACTAGAGATATGCAAGACCTTGCAAATAGACTTTTTGTAGAGGGGAACATAACCCATATGTACAAAGACGACCCAAGTTCAGCCAGAAGACTTTCCCATAATTCAACTACAGTTTGAATCTTAACAAGGCTGTCCAGTAAACAGATAAGAGGAAAAAAATACTTTTGCAGAAGTTTTAATATTAGATTATTCAAAAATAATGAGTGAGAAAGCAAAGTACACCATGTGTTCCCTAATGTAAGAAAGGCATTTTCGGCATACTAAACACTACAAACACACCAAAACCCCATTCATCTGCACTGCTCTTTGCCCCCTTCCTTCTTTCAAAAGTTTACAAATACAAGCTTGATTTCCCTGTATGTGTTTTTAATGATCAAAAAACCACTACATCCTCCTTACAATACCTTCAGTTTGTCTTTCAGAAAAGTGCTCTATTGAAACTGTTTAGAGAAGTGATAATCACAAATTAACTTCATTGTTAACTTCATTGTAGTTGAACAGATACTAAAAGAAATAAAGAACTTAACCACAGCAAGGAACAAAATGAATCAAAATAAGTTTCTATCTTTGTGGATCTGGTTTTTATCCCTTATGTTCTTTCTCCCCATCTTATCACACTGGGTGTAATAATGGTGACAAGGTTTTGGCTCTGGGGATGGCTGTAGGGATGGAGTCAGCAAGAAGCAGTCAGGGTTGCTCTACAATGTACCCACTTCAGGACACAGCTGAGTTCACCAGTGAAGCAGGTGGTGCTGCTGTGAAAGCATAGTTAAGAAAGAGCAAAACGTGGCCCAGGCAGTGAGGAGTGAAAGAAAAAAATGTAAGAAAGAACACTGGAAATTCTAAGGTCAGAGAAGAGAGATGAGGTGCTCCAGCCAATGGAATAGAGAGGAGCCCATAGAGAGGAAGGACCATGATAAAGAAGGCAATTCCCTGAAGCCCACAGAGGCAACCACTCCAGAGCAAGCTGGATATTGAAATGCTCACTTGCAGAGAGCTCACACTACAGCAGATTCTCCTTAGAACTAATGCCCACATAAGTCCATGCTGTAGCAGATTTATCCTGAAGGGCTGCAGACCATGGGGAGGACCCACACAGCAGCACAGAAAAAGTGTGGTGAGAAAGGAGTGGCAGGTAGGAACCATCTTGGATACACTGCCATTCTCCATGCGCCCTGCACCACTCATGGAGGAGAAGATAGAGGAGTTGGGAACAAAGATGGTGAGCCTGAGGACAGGCGGGTGGGACAGCATATTTCTTGCCATCCTATTCTACTTTTAAATGTCAATAAAGTAAATTAATTTTTCCCAAGTTGTGCCTGTTTTGCCAGTGCCAGTAACTGCGCCAGTAAGGGATCTCTCCATCTTTTTTTCAACTCACAAACATTTTCATCTTATTTTCTCTCCTTGTGCTCTTGAAGAGGGAGAGCAAAAGCATGGCTGGATGGGGGTCTGACAGCTGGCCACGGTCAAGCCACCACACTTACATATAATTGTTATCTCCACTGCAATATTGTTGAAGACAAAGTCATACACTGTTGAATTAAGCTAAAGAAACACTCAAGTGAATTCAATGTATGCATCATGAGCACATACAGTTTCTTGTACCTGTGGTCACTCTGAAAACTACAGATATTAGATATGTGAATTGATACTGGAAGGCAAATTTATGTCTGTCTGTCTGTCTTACCAAAACAGTGCAGGTTTTCACTTAGCAAATGCACTATTTGGTATGAAGGGCCAAACTTTCAAACTACTATAAAGTTCCAGTGCATTTGATTCTTGTGATTAGCCTGCAAATCCTGTCAGTCAGATCATAGAAGTGTTACATCAGTCATGAAGAAATCTAGGTATTTAGAACATCCAGAATACAGATTAATAGTAACCAATGTGACTGAAAAAAATATAGATAGTATCGGATCTCTCAAATGCTGTGTGGGTTTACAAAGAAAAGAATAAATTTAAGTATGATGTAAGATACATGTCAAATACATGTCAAAGTGGCAGTGCTACAAAGTTTCAAAACCTGCGGAAAAAACCAATGGTCTTTTCTCCTCCCTTTTTACATAGGTTCTCCATAGATTTCAAAAAGAATTCTAAATGCAGAAAGGTAATTCAAGAAAAATTATACGTTCAGTACTGTTTCAATTTAAAAGATGAGAATAGAAGAATGTTGAGTTAAACATGGGCATTAATATTTGATCTTACCATTTTTGTAGAAGATAATGTTATTTTATGACTCCATTTTTTAAAAACATTGAGACATCATTACGGAATACACACTTGATAACACCTGTCAGCAGAAGAAATCCTGTGAAGCTACATAGAAATTTCTCTGCAGTTCTCAGTGGAATGGGTTATGCTCATGGACACAGAAGACCCTTATTAACCTCCCTTGACCTCAGCTGTGACAATTTCTTCTAAGAAAACTAATATGTTAAGGTGATAATATCTTAACCTGTCATATAATGAGATTTATGAGGAAAAACATGAAAGGCAGAAAACACTGGAAGTCACAAAAAAAATTCTCTATTTTATAACAGTATTAACATTTCAAAATCACACTTATGAGGATGACTTCATTACAATTCTTTGTCTAGGTTCAAACCATGATGGATATCAAACACTCCAGAACATGAACAAGCCTCTACCACATGCTGTGAATAACATTTAAGTTTGGACATAAAAAATGACACAGAAATTAGTACAGGATTCATGTAGATTTTATATAATTGCAATTATGCAACCTACTTAATGCAAGCTTCACTTCTAATTTGGGAGATACAAAGGTATTTGTGCATGCCTGTGTGCTTGGCTATGTACATTTCCACTTCAGAAAGTGAGGAATATAAATGAATGGAGAAGAGAAAGGACAGCTGAACAGCACAATTCAAAGGGTATGTATGCACACTCTTGGCTGATTTCAGTCAATCTGGCTGTAATAACTATGCATTAATTTCAAGATACTACTCCTCATGTAATTGGAGAATGATACTAGCAGTAAAAAGAGAATGTAATAGAAGAGTGATCAAACCTTCCTGTAGATTTGAGTCCTGCACTTCACAGAGAAGGACAAACTTCATTCAAGGTCACAGATGTTATGCCTATTCATAATTTTTAATTTTTTTGTAATTACTCAGTGTTGAAATCTAATGCAAGTACTTCACCAGTGTACTGCAAGATTCTTCAAATACAGAACTTTCATATACTTTTACTACGTCTCCACTTTTGAAAGATTTAGGAGTTATTTTCACCTGGAATTATGTTATGCATTTCTAGTATGTTTCATGTGAATGCAAGGCATATAATCAATTTTTAACTTCAAATAAACTTGATATTTGTAATGCCACACTTTAAAAACATAAAAATAAATATGATGGATATTTATACAGATAGGTATATGTACATTTGCACACTTGTGTGTTACACAGTTACATTTATGTAACACCAGATGAAAAAAACAGAAAGGCATTTTAAAGAGACAGATTGCACATAATGGCAAATTTGATCAGAGACTCCTTGAAGGAAACAAAAGAAGAGAAGGTAATTTTCTAAATGTTGGTGACTGCAAAGAACAAGGAAACTAGTCATGCTTTAAAAATGCCTTTACAAGCAGAACAAATCAGAGAACAGTATCACCACCCTGCTGGAATACTGTGGGGATACATTAATACAGGAGTAAAAGGAAAGCAATAAACAATGACAAAGTGGTGCCAGCTGTAGTGCTGGAAGCATTCCTTGGAGAAAGAAAATCAACTTTATTTATGAAGAAATTGTTGCAATTGTCTAATTTAAGAATCCAAATTAAAAATGGTTAAACACTGGAGTCACTTAAATCTTATAAAAGAACTGATAGGACCTTGACTTAGAGTAGCAAAATATAGCCTCTGGGATTGATGACTTACCAGAATTTTTGACCCGATCTTTTTCTATAGTGTGTAGTACACAAAATATCATTTACACAACCAAAAAAAGAACATTATGGTAGATGAAGACGATATTGGTTTTGTCTCACTATTTCAAAAAGCCAAGTTACTGTCCCACAGCACCCCATTAAGTAAAAATTATTTTAAACCATTTTTAAGTCGTAACAGGAGATTGCCATCTAAGGCCTTTAGCACAGTTGCCTCTAACTAGGAGATGGAAATTACCTTCTAACATCATTGAAGGCATGAATATGTCAAAGAGTCTGTAAGTTACCCAAATGCCTGGTGACCTTGGAGAGCCCACAGGAGTTCCTGGAATCTGCTGTACTCCTTATCCTAAGTACAATGCCCTACATCAGAGATATTAGTGAGTCTAATACATATGTAAAGTCATGAGGCAATAAACTCCTTCTGCACATACAAAGCACAGAAGGCAAATATTTTTTTCACAAAATGACATGAGGTATTGGCTATCCTATATTTGCCAGAATGTTTCCCACATCCAGAACTAAAATCAAGCTTTCTAGTAGGTCACTAGAAATTGATCCACAAGGTCTAGCTATCTAGCAAATGAAACATGCTTAGCTCATTCAAATGAGGAAGCCATTTGATCTATTACTTATACACATACACATGCATGCACACATATATTCCCCTCCCAGCTATAAACATCCCAATTTAAACAGAAGATTTTAAAACTCTGGTACTTAGTTTCAGCACAAAAATTATTATTTGCATAGCACATTTAAATTTGACATCTCTGTGCAAATTAGTTTTTTATAATGATTAATATTTTGCTATAAATAAATAATGTACATAAAGCAAACTTCATCTTAATGTGTTCTGGTGGCTAAATGGGTCCAAAATACTTCTCTCAAATAATGCACTTAAATGTTATCATTTCAGGAAGATATGTGGAAAAGAGGCTCAGAGCATTTGTAGTCTTTGTGAATTATATTTTCAGAAGTGCAGTGCCAAAAACTTCACATTAAAATACACCTGAACAGTACATCTTGGCTACTCTGACAGGTCGTAAGTAACCATAACCATTTGAAAAAACAGATGTGTGTTAAATTGTGCTCTTACCAGGTTTGTCTGTGTCTTTTTTTTAATATCTATCCCTCACATCATAATTTTAAAAAATTGAGAGCTTTTAGAAAGAAGGGAATTTAGAATCAATGAATAACATAGGGCTAAATTCTGCATGAGCACACAAAGTTAAATTCCACCTACCCATATTTCCCTTCTGGCTTAATCGACATGCTGACAGTATCCTTTTTAGCTTTCTCTCTCTAGAGATATTCAGAAGCATTCCTCAATATTCTTAAATGGTACTGGACAGATTTTCTTCTGTGGTCTTCAACCCAAACCATGAAATAGTTTAACACCCCCTCCTCCCCCGCCAATGGCCTACAATGCCAAAAACTAGTGCCATTATAGCACTAGCACTTGCTTGGATGTACATAATTTCTTTTCATATAGGTCTCTCCATATACATATATGTACTCCAGGCACGCAAGGAAGGTGAGATAGTTCTGGAAATGTCGTTACTTTCTATGCAGGTAATAGTCTCAAGAATCAAAATCCAAGGACTACAAAGGGGGAAAAAATAGAAGAGACGTTCCAAGATACCAGGATTTCTTTCCCAATGCTACAGAGAAGAACCCCCTATGAAAACCATAATCATGGATTGAGTCAAGAAGTCATCAAAAGCTTATAAATATATTAAAAAATCAAAGTCATTAAATAATGAGCTTACTATTACTAATAGATTGTAAACATAATAATATAAAACTAATTTTTTTTCACTTTCATTATTAAACAGATATTTCATTAGACAATTTCCTAGTATAATTCTGTTTGGAGTCTTGCTTGAACAATCACAGCTGACCTTCCTCAGATCTGCAATCAACAGAGCCACATTTAGTTACATGAATTTTTATGAACCTTCAAGCAAATCAGAGCTCCATAAATAAGAGTCCACCACTTAGGGTGACTATATTAATTTGAGATATTCAGCAGAATAACCACTATGTGACTCAACTAAATTTACTAAAACAGGAGTTTCTACTAGTCAATGCCAATGAAAGATACTTCTTCATTTTAACAATATTCTTAATTTAATAGCTATTTCATTAAACCAAACTTTCAGATCCTAACCCCTCTGCCTCTTAAAACAATGCAAATAAGCTCCTTAAGTTACCACATGTAGAAGCCTTCCATCCAGCATCAGAAGTTTGCAAAAACTCTTTGCGACTGGCTTTGAGAATCAATAATGTCCTCCAGGCAGATACAGAAACAGCACAATTTAACAAAGCTCTGAACATCACTTAAGTGCAAGAAGAATAACAGAGAAGGAACAAAACTGGGGAAGCAGCTGGTACACCTGAAGGCTGTGCTGCCATTCAGTGAGACCTTGATAGGAGAGTTAATGGAAACTTAATGAGGCAAGTGTAGGGCAAGTGTAGGGCACCTGAGGAGGAATAACCCCAAGTATCAGCACAGGTTGGGGCTGACCTACAGCAGAGCAGCTCTGTGGAGAAGGATCTGGGAGTCTTGGTGGATGACAAGCTGACCATGAGCTGGCAGTACCCTTGTGGCCAGGAGGGCCAGTGGTGTCCTGGGGTGCATATGGGAAGAGTCTGGCCAGCAGGCTGATAGGAAGGTGACCCTGCCCCGCTACTCAGTCCTAGGGAAGCCACATCTGGAGTGCTGTGTCCAGTTCTGGGCTCCTTAGTACAACAGAGACAAGCAGCTACTGGAGAAGGTCCAGAGGGGGCCACAAAACAATGAGGGATCTGGAGCATCTCTAAGGACTGAGCAAGGTTATTTGGATGTAGGCAGCCCTTGAGAAACCTATCAGGAACCTAACCTAGACACACCACATCTTGTTCTGAGTTCAGCTTCCATCAGCTGCCAACCTGCACTGCCCTGTGATTTTGCTGGCCTGCTCTGGTACACTCTCGCTGTTAAAAGAGTGCAGCAAAGCTGTGTCAGCTTTATTACATCTAAAAGGGAAAGTTGCAAAGTAAATGGATTGCTTAGGTCTACTTCCACAAACATAAAAAAATGACCACACTGAACAAACAATTCTAATAAAATAATCTCTAATAACAACAAAAAAATCTCTTCAAAAATTTCTTCTGGTCTTTTAGGTCTGCTTCAACTACTACACTGAACTTTGTAGTACAAGGATGGAAACACTGATACCAAAGTAAGGGGTGATTTTAGCTTTGCACTGGAGCAGTAGTTCCAAAACTTTGTATATGAAGAATACAGATTATCTTCCTACAAAATATCTGTGATATTTTGCAGAATTAACTTTTAGAATGGATTTATCAAGAAACATAGCGGTCTGTGCTATGTTTTTCTCCATTTTGCGTACCTCAGAAATAAAGTAATTCTAATTCTACATTTTTCTTGCAGATGCAAAAGTCGCTGGGAAGAAATCTACATTTCAATATATTTATGTTATTAATTTTAAAAAATTATTTTACAATTCTTCATTTAGTATTTGGTTTTCTCTTCATTCAGTTCTAAACATAATTTGTTCTATAGATCACTTCATGAAGAAAACACCATCTCCCAAAATGACTGCCATCTGCCCCTGCAAGAGAAGCCTTTCTCTCTTCAGGGGTGATCAGCTCCATTACTACTAGGAAAACTGGAACCAATTAAAAAAAAAAAAAAGGATGTCTTTCCTGAAGAAATTGGCAATATTTTTGCAGGGGAGACAGAAGTTAAAGGAAGAAACACTGAATCTGAGGCTAAATAAGATGAGCTAACTTTACTCATTCATTCTGCCAAAGGAGCATAACAGTGACTCTTAACTTAGGAACTTGTTTTTAGGAAATGATGATTACCAACAAACCGTATGTACAAGAATCTGCCTTCTCAGTTCCTCCTCTAGTGTTTACTTATTACATAAATACTTCAGGTATGTGAGAAAGTTTGAATGCTGGAGTTTTTTTAAACTGGTTACATTTTTATTTAAATGACAATGGGTGAGTACACATCAGCACCACAGGATTCATGAAGTCCCTGTGTTTTTACTGTCTTGGAAACAGTTTAACCCAGAATTTCATACAAGTGTATGTTAAAAACAACTACAAACACAGAAACATAAAATCCAAGTATAGTCCTAAAGCATGACTACTAAAATAAGGGAAAGTATATTGTGCAGAAGGAAAAGCAGAATGCAGTTAGAAGTACTTTTGTATTTAAAAATTCTCATTAAAATAGTCATGCACTATCTCCAAGTGTTTAGAAGCTTTTGGTCTTATTCAAATGTCTCTGTAATTCATCCTGGCAAGTAAAATTTTGAGGAGGTAGCAATAAAGAAGGTATGTACTTAACATCTTTTACTCATGAAGGCCTAAAGTGGGCTTCTGGCAAAACTATATAGCAGATGAAGTCTTCAAACTGCTTCACAGATCAACTTAAAATATCTTTAAGTAGGGCAGCTTTCAACATCAGGTTAAATAAACATAGGCACAAATTTCTTTACAGGTATTTACTTGTATTTCTTAATAGGTAAAATACTGTTTTACTTGATCACCACTAATTTTGAGTGCACCTGCTTCCTCAGGGAAAAGAATTGTCTTAGCATACTTCTTAGTACACGAAGTTCTTTTTGCTGTCCAATAATTATTTGAATGTTACAGCTTCATCAAATCTGTCTTGTTTACAGTAGCTCCCAGGTAAAAGATGCTCTGTTCTCAAAGCAACTTGTTTTTTAAATATCTCTGGAAACCAAATACATGAAACGTGTTTGCACTGATTGCAGTCAACCCCACCATTGTCCACATTTTAAACTTAAAATTGCTGTTCAAAATTTTTCAGAAAGCTTTATTTTCACAACCTTTATGCTCAATGGGACATACCACAGTAGCAAAAATTCTCATATCCCACAGTTAACACAGGAATTTACCAGCCACAACACACATAAAAAAGGCACAGGTCCAATGCAAGAATTATTAATTTTGGATTAGCTGATATCTCTGATCACAGGCTGTATTAGAAAAAAACCCTGTCCCCTCTTATCCTTCCCAGTGCCAAATGGTGGGGGAGAAGAATGGCCTGCAAGCTGACAGCCACACTGTTAAGCTTCTCATCTGATTCCACTGCATCCCATTCTGTTGCTGGGAGGTAGACAAATGTCCAAATGTCTATTTATATACAGCTGCACATAAAGAGAATCAAACATTTTCCTATCTGACAACGGAACCTGAAAATCAGACTGGCCATGGGTGGTCTTATATCAATATCTTTTTAAAACATTGTGCCATTAAACTGTCTTAAAACTATACTGAAACTGAACTGGCAATACATCAGGTCTAGCACTTGTCTATCCTACCACATGAAGTTTTAATTATAATAAACTATCATACTGCAAAAATTACAACAGAATGCAAATTATTGGCTTTTTCCATGAAGCCTAATCCTGAATAAGGGCAAAAGAATGGGGTAGTCTTAGTGTGAACCCACTTTACCCATGACACCATTCAGATAAGGATCATGTTCTGTAGCAGCTGCCATGGGGTACCTTTTCAGTTATATTTGAATTTGGATGGATGAGAATTTCTGCTATATCAGCCCACTTCTTATATAGAGCCCAAGACAAATTCATAGGTAGTATACTGCAAAGGAATTTGAAAAAAAGGACCTACTACAATCTGTCTATAGTAGCTGCATGGTCAAAACTGAATTTTATTGCTGCTGCAGAGAAACGAGCAAGGCGAAGTGGTTAAGAGAACTTTAGCTTATTCATAAATCAGTGTCTATTCAAGAGCTTTAAAGTCTTCCTGAAATAGTATTTTAATAATTACAAAGGTGTTGAGGATCAAATTGTACACACACAATAAGGATGCTCTAAACTGAAATGCTCTAAAGAGGCCGCTAATTTAGATACTCACAAATACAGATCCTCTTCTGAAGTCAATTGTGCATGATGGTTTAAAAACAATAACTAATACTGTATCAGAAATGCAGTGAAAATAATTTTGATGAAAATGTCATCAAACTTAGATGCTATAAGTGAATGCTCAGGATCATTTTTTCTAATAATTTTTATTATTTGTTTAGGTAGGAGCTAATTTATTTTGTGCTGTCAAGCCACACCTGGACATTCAGTCCTCCAAGTACCCAGCCTGAATTCAGACTTCTTATGTATGTGGATTTTATTTATATTTATTTATTTATTTACATTGCGAAGTAACAGTGCAGACTGAATCAAAGTTACTGTGCCATTTGTATTTTTAATTGAAGACCTGCCTTATTCTCTGGCTGCCACAGATCATATTCTTAAAAGCTTAACAACCATCACAAAACAAGAAACACTATTCACCAACTAGAATGAATCTTTGTTTTGTTAAGTGACTGAAAATGAAGCATTGCTTCATAATGCATTACTCTAGTGCAAAACACTGCCCTAAAAGGTTAGTTATAGGGCAGATGTGAATGACTGTGTATACCTGTAGCAATGGTACAGGACTTGCACAGCTATGAAAGATGGAATAAACAATTGTAATAGGAATAAAATTTTTCATAAAGAACAGTATCTCATTAGAACATATTGTGGAGCACTGCATTTATTTTACATAGCAGTTTTTGGGATATCTGCTGAAGTAGGCATATAATTATTGAAAATGATAGGCATAGATGGATGGCAATTACAGTGTCTTATTTACATGACAAATGACTGTCTAAACATAAGACTACAAGACAGGCAAGCCTGAGCTTCATGTCTAGCTATGAAGCCATCCCCAGATTATTTCCACAGCACTTGAAGTCTTAGTCTCAGTGCTTCCCTTTGGAAAAACATCCTTTAAGTGACAAAAAAAGTATGTAAGGAATTGTCCAGGTAATTGCCTTTTACAATTAAATACTTATACAATATGACAACTTGTTAAAAAAGCTTTTCCTTCTTTTCAGGCTATTTTACACCTACTCATTGAACCACAGAACTGATGTATAACTGTTTACGGAAGACACAGTTACATGCTGAAATATTACAAGGAATGTTATTTTTTTGTAGAATACAGATAAGAAAGCTCACAAAGCTCTTTATCCACAGGTGAAAATAAAATCTATAGATATGAGCCCACTTACATTTATTTCTCAATTATTTTTTTTATTTCAAATATACTCTTTTATAACCAGGGATTTTACAAGACTAATTATACTTAGAGTTACACCTATACAGCCTCTTAACTCCCTGTTTTTGACCCTCATGGCTCCTGCAGCCTTCAGTAACTTTGTGATTGTATTCAGTTAGAATTCCATAAACAGTTATGTTGGTCAACCATATAACAGAGAACCTAGCTCTCTCCTATATATCAAGGTAACTCTATAGTGTTAGTATAGATAAAAGTTTAGAAGCTGCCACTTTGACATGAGGTTTTGTTTCAATATGTTTCTGTAGGAAAAAAAAAACAACCAAAGGTTACTCTTGAAGAGATTAAGACCAGGACTTTATATTTAAAGTTACTGGAGGCTTATGCTTTTGCTTTACTTTATATGGAACACACAAGAGTGTTTCCATCTGTCATGAAAAGGTATAGAATTTCCTCAAAAGGAAATTTCCAATTCATTCCAAAAGATCAGTCTCCCACAAAACGAAAGAGATAAGGAAGCATCTAAGAAGATACAAACATTGCTCTTCAGAACCCAATCCTCCCACTCCCTCATGGAATATATAATATTCACATCCTTTTATAAAATGTCAATATAAAACTATGTTTATTAAGGATTGTTTTCACACAGATGATGGGCACAATTGCTGGGACTGTTCAAGAGGGAAGAAGTGAATGAATCAGTAAGTTACAAATGGGTGATATTCTGCAAGTATGGGAGTTGCAACTATATGAAAATATTTATGCATGATATTAACTGAACACTTTTGTTTGCAAAAGCCTGAGTTCAAACACACCAGTTTGAAGTACAGAATGTTTATGTTTGCTGCTTTTGCAAAACATTATTTCTAAGCTGTAAAGTCTGTTCTCAGAACAGTTTCTTCTGATCTTCTGACAAACACGTGAAGAAATTTCTTAATGGACAAGGTCAACTCACACAACTGAATCAAGAACACATTGTGATAGTTCTCTAGGAAGAATAATCACACTAAGGGATCTATATTTGTGAGTATCTAAATTATTTGGATCTTAAGACCATTTCAATTTAGAGCACTCATTACGTGTTAAGGATTTGATCCTCAAATATCTCACTGTGTGTTTCTCCTATCACATCTATTGAAGTGAAGTTTTTCCATTCATGTTTTGCAATGTAATGTTGTTTCTATCATTAAATTTTAAAAAGGCATGAGAAAAATTAAATAATAATTAAATTAAATAATGTGTTTCCATGATATGCAACTTTTCTCTTTTTCATAGAACAGTGCTGTGAAAGCTTCCTCACAAAATTCCTGAATACTTTACAGTTTATTCTCAGTTCATAAAAGAAATTTTTTACAGTGACCAATATTTCTAGCTTACCTGAAGGCGAGTTAGAAGATCAATTACAGCCTCTTCTCTTAGTGATTACATCTTAAAAGGAGCTTCATAGGCTCAGAGCAATATTTCATCCTCTAGCAAGGGAAGGTGACAACTTTCATCATCAAGGGTGAAAACAGCTGATTGAAAGAGAACCTTTTAATTCTCCAAAGTCCTAAACAACAGCCATTCCTGTTCTGATCTTCACTCAAAAAAGATGTCAAATACATCTCAAATCAAACTCAAGGCCCAAGATACTACATTTAATAGATCACATGCAAACCAGAACCAAAACCAAAAAAGCACTAATGTACACTTGTCAGTTCTGGCCCACTTTCACTTAAAATCAGGCAAAAAGGTGCTGCATTTCCTAATCTGAAGGTCCCACAGTTGAAAGATCTGACATGTACAGTAGTTTCACATTAAGATAGGCATGAAGAATTCCTCCAATACTGCTGACAAGAGTATCTGTTCATTTCAGCTCAGCTACACAATATATACAAATCCAGAATTTTGTCTCTGTTTACAAATGTTCTCTATGCTCCTTCTCCTCCAACAGGGGCAATGACATGCCTTCTCACACCTCATAATGCATTGCTATGTCTTGATAAACTCCTAAAAGCCTCATAAATAAATGCTCAGAAGAACACCAGATATGGATAGTCCTAGGTATGGCCAGACCACCAGGTACCACCTCCTCCTACGATCTAATCAAGTCTATTGGAAATAGAGGCATATGTTTAACTTTATTGCCCTTCCAAGGCTGATCACCATTAAAGGATTTTCGAGCCTGCTTTCCATGCCATATGCATTGCAGTGCTGCATTTCAGAGACAAAAGGCACCTGTGGTGTTTCCTACATCAACAGGATCTGCACATACAAACTATCAAAAATGTCCTGAACAGAACTGAAACTAAGTGTTTTCACAAAAATACTCTACAGTATTAACTTTACAGATATGCTGCTAATTTGTCAAATACGGTGTCCTTGGTTTCCTGTGTGATTTTCTGCTGTTCATTACAGATGTGAAATGTGTATTAAACTTAACTGGTAGAGGGGAATTTTAGAATCTGCACATGAAGTTACGGTATCCTTGATCAACTGCCACACACTGAGTTTTGTTGCTGCTTGACTCAAAATCTATTAGAATAATTAGGGAGAAAAAATCACTAATTATCAAGAGACTTCAGATCAGGCTAAGTAACACTCTAAGTTTATTTCTTGATTTGCACAAGTCTTTCATCAGACTTGCTCTCTGTGCTCTTAGTCTAACTCATTCATTTCTTAAACTGAAGATTTACAGTCTGTGTGAGCAATCCCTGATGCTTCAATACACCTAAGCAAAGACAAGTTGGACTCCACACAAAGTCAAAAGATTGTCAGCAAGACAATGAAATGCAGTGTGTCACTCCAGTGAAGACAAAATGATAACACGGATAGAAACAAATAAATAACAGATAAATAAAAAATAAATAAGTTAGTCTGTAGAATAAACGTTACTTCTTATGACAGGAAACTATAAGGGAGCTTAATTGTTCACAAGTGCATAATTTTAACCGCAAAACTTTCCACTGGTGCCAGTAAGATAATGAAACTCCCATAAACTCTGTTTATTACCATCATGCAGTATGGGATGTATTTGCACAATAAGCAGGTGTATTTACTACCATTCTTTTCTATTACCTGATCCTGCTTGTTCCATTTTTTCAAGTTTTCAGGCACAGGTAAAGGAAGATCCTTGATACTTCAGCAAGACATTCGGGCTCTCAACTGTGTTAATTTTATAGAAAGCTAATGAAGACTGAAAATGTTTCACTCCAGATTTATCAGTAGCACGTTATTGTCCCACAACTCCAGAACCATCTAGGGACTGACAGTGCTTTTTCCCTGCAGCTCTGGGAGGCTCTGTTGTGATAGCAATAGCTTAACCTTAACCTTGGAGCTTGCAAGCCTTTCTATGGGTGTTCTGTCAAAGTACGAACTAGCAATACATTTTAAAAGTGGTTAGAAACCTCAGCTGACACACACACACACACACACACAAGATTTTGTTTTAACAAACACCAACAACTTTCATGTTTTTGCCTGACTGACAGCACCTGTATCAGGGAGAAGGAAAAAAGGCTCAGATGCTGTCTGAGGCAGCACAGCTTAGCAATACTCAGGTTACTATTACGTAGGACAGGCAGTATGTTTATTTGCAGAAAGGACACACTAAGCAGTCCAGCACTATATAAGTGTTCCAGTGGATATATTCTTCCACTGACCACCATCTCTCAAAAAATACTAGCTGGGGTGGAATGCCTAAAAAAAAGGCATTAAGGACCTCTGAATGGCAGTCTCACAGACTTTTGATTTTAATCCTTTTGCTCTTAGTAATATAAGAAAGGATTGGTAGAAGTTCATGGGTGCATAGTTAAAAAGCATTTCTATCTCCAACCGTACTAGAGACAGGAAGAGAGGTCAATTTTTTAATAAAAATAGAAAAACTGCAGCTTTACCATGTAAACTGCCACCCAAAACTTTCTTAAATTCCATTTTATTTATGGATAGAATTCCACTAGAGAAATGTGGAATGGAACAGTAAGTTCTAAAGAATACAGTTTTAATTCTGTTACATACTGCCTGTGCTTTAATTACGCAAAATAGTATTAAGTAACAAACTGTTTATGCATGAAGTAGATAATTAATACATCAAAAATTATTATGATAATTGGGTAATACTGTCTTTTTAGCTCCTTCCTCCTTCACCTCTTCAAACTCTCAGCTGGAGTAACAGCCAGAGAAATACCTGTTCCAGGCTGGGATAATGATGAATTACATTTTTCCCATTGATCTTTCAAACACAAAGCACTAGTTATGAAGAACTGAATCAACAACCAAACAGGCCTGGAGAGAGAGCAACGCATATTTCATTATCTCCGAAGTGTAATGTTTTTAATAGCTTTATAGGCATGGCAAAAATGAACACACATTTTGGGGTTATCACTAGCCTCAACTCCAACTCTGTCACTGTTTTCAGTAGGATTTTTTTCTAGAAGGGGGAAGGATGTGAAGCAAACTTGCTCATCATTTTTATCTTCTTTTCTGAAAATGATAATGCAAGCTATGAATTAACATTCGAACCCAACCGTTTTCAGCGGACTTTCATTGTATTCTTAACACTAACTCACATTTATTAAAATTCGTAACAGCTCACATTTTTATTCCTAGAGTTATACAGAATAACCAATACAGTGCCATCACTGAAAACAAATTTGTTGAAAATATTTAAACATTTCCAGTATTTCTCAAAACTACTCATCATCCCTACAGTTAGCCTCGTCTAAATACTGCAGTCAGCACTCTCCTGGAGACTTTGGTCTGCCAGATGCAGAGCTATGTGCAAGTTCTTGGGAAGCCCCGGGCAAAGCCGCGCAGGTACCAGGTTTCGATGGCGCGGGTGATACCGCGCCCGGCGGGATGCGCAGCCCGGCGGGATGCGGCGCCCGGACCGGGCGCTCAGCGTGGAGCTGTCTGCGGTGCTGAACCGGCGGCCGCGACATCGCCCCAGCCGCACCGGAGGTGCTCAAGCTCCCCACTGCACATCCACCACGGTCTGATCGCGGGAAAAGACCAAAAGAAAACGCAGTTGTCTTACGTTGGTGTATCACTTCTCGGATTGGGAAGAATCTTGGCAAACCTTTATAAACTTCCCTTCCAACTCCCTTAAAAAAAGCAGCAAGTCTGGGGCAGGCAAACTCTAGAGACTGGTTTAAGTGGCTGACTTTTCAAAACAAAACATACAAGCAATATCACTTCAATAGAAGATTAAAGCCATCTGCTATGCTGCTAGGCATTGTCCCATGGACATCCTTGCAACATGGCTGTTTGATCTTCCTACCAATAAATCAAGGTAAAAGGCTACTGAAAAGGATGAAAAAGCTGATTTCCAGTTGCCAGCATTTTAGGTTCACCAGCAGTTTCTCAGTCAGTATTCATCCTACAATCAGTAACAATTACTAAACTGTGAGCTCCTTATTTCCCAACATTTTTGGCCTCATGTTTTGTAGAAAAACCTACTTATGCCTAGGTTGGTTTGCTCCCATCAGAGTATGAAAGACACCACAGCCGCAAGCTGAATACAGCCACCTCCTTCTGTTCTATGGAACAAATTTTCCTCTCTCAGTTAATTCCTGCTTATTGACACTATGAAAAATATTTAAGTATATTTCAGATAATAATCAGAAAGGAATGTTCCAGTGGGAACAGGACTGACAAACAGCTGGTGCAAAAAGTCCTCCAGGACACAATCAACCATCTGTGGGCTCTGTTCTACAGACCTTATTCATTCTTCTGCACAGAGCAGAACATTTGCTTGAATTAAAGACACATCTGCCTTCAGAAGACAGTCAGCTTTAAAGGTTATTTTAAAAACACTACATTATCAGGGTTGCTCAGTATTTTCTTTTGCCTGGAGAACACTACATACATTATGGACTAAGCCAAGAGATTTTAAGGATACTTTTTTTTTCCAGATGTCTAGTGCAGCATAAATTTCATGACCACAGAATTGACATCATCTTATTTTTCTAAAAGTCAAGTGTGGGCAGAAAAACACACTATGCTTAAATTGAAAAGTGTGCAGATATCTAATAGCTATGGAGGACACTATGCCCTTTCCTTCTAGCAAACTCCTTGAAACCGAGAACTTCTTTTCATTTATTATGTGAATGACAAAACCCCTTGCAGTTCTCCAGGCACTGCCATGACTACTGCAGTTTCTGGTGTCTCTTATTCTAAAACAGGGGGTATTGCTGTTTTACAGGCAGGTATACGTGTGTTCTGTACTGGCTGGCAGCACTGAAAACTACGTTAACTGTGACTAAGCCATGTGATTGCACAATTCCTTCCATTTAGTTGCATATATGAGGAAGTTCTTTAAAACAAGCAGTTAAAAAAACAGCCAAAATGGAATGACAATTTTTTTTTTCTGATCCATAAGGTATCTGATTCCTAAGACAATGAAAATTTTAAATTCCTAACCTGGAAAAGCTCTACAAACAACTAAACCTTGGAATAACCTTTTGCATAAGCTGGGGGCCCTGTATGGACCTACAACTATTTCATTATCTTCCATAAAATGTTCCATTTAAAGCTTCTGGAAAATGCACAGAATATTTTAAACATTTAGAGAGCACTTGTTTTCAGCTTTGCTGTTCATGCCTGAAGCAACATTTGTGGGAAGATACACCAGAGAAGGCTCCCACACTGCAGGAGTGCTACTTATTATTTTAATACTGATAAAGAAACCTATTCTTCAGTATTCCTGTAGTTTATAAATTTGCTCTCTCTCCAGAACACTTGTTTATTCAATACAATATCATTAAACGGCTTTCAATATCTTTGACATTAATGCAGAAAAACCGAGTTCTGAGCCAGGAAAAGAAGTTTTGCGTGTGCAAAAACTGTACAACAGGATTCAATTTGGCAAAACGTCTTCAGTGACATAATATTTCTCAAACACTACGCCAAGCAGGAGACTATGTACCATTTCATGTTGAAACGGTGGCATTCATTTGCACGGCAGAAAAACTGTACTATACAATTCTTAATTTTTTATTTTTTATTTAACTGACTGGTACCAGTGGAAAAGTCTTCATTGCCCTTGAAATTTGACATTTAAGTCTTCAGCTCAAGGACTCTCTAATCTGAAAAAACAAAAATACTATATTTATGAGTAAGGTATTTTTTCCCTTCAAAACTTTGAATTCTGTCTGTTGTACAGTTCAGTTGAGCCAAAAATGCTACATTTTAATTTCTTAGTCAAAAATATTACAGCTGAAATTAGGACTAAGTCACTTGGACAGAACCTGTGACAGTATCTGTGAGATTTATTCTACAGCTTTGACTATTAATGTTCCTCATACCTTTAGCCCTATCCTTCCTGACACTTTTCTCTGGTCACATTCCTAGACACTGCAGCATTAAATAAAACAAGTCAAACTTCTTGAATCTTCCCCCTCCTTTTAAACACTCTCCTAGAGTATACTCCTATTTCAGACAACTCACTGAAGATTACATACCTTGCACAGTGAAGACCATTAACCTTGCCATCAAGAGAAAACACACAGCATGAAATTTAGTCATTGCGAAACAAAAGACTATTGCTGCACATCTGCTATAGGAGACAACAGGCACATCACCTAAAAAGCATTTTATAACCTCACAGCATAACTGCAAGCAACAGTCCCCAGCAAGCAGAATTCCCTAGCAGGCAAGAGCAAGCAGAGCTTCCTGGCTCCTCTCTGCCTATCCTTTGGTGCCCATCTCCAGGGCTGAGGTCCATTCACCAACTTCGGCAGGCTTGCAGAGACCACGTTTGCTTTCTGAAGCAGCAGAACGTGCCCAGTACTTACCACCACTGCCGCCCTGGACAAACCGCTTCGCACCCCCACCCAAGCCAGCACAGCTCCCTACTCACAGACGGAAACGTTACCTGGATTTCTCTTGCGTGGTACACGATGATGAGCCCGAGCAGGATAATCGTGGAGAGGCTAATAAGGCATTTCAGAGCGAGGGAATAGAGAGACTCCTGCAAAAGAAAGACACCGCCGTTCCTCAGAGATCCCTGCGCGGGGGCCGCTCGGCCCCACGGCCACCGCGGCCCGAGGAGGCGGCCGGCGGCACCGCGCCCCCAGACAGTGGGGACACCGCGGGACGGGGACGGGGACGGGGATGGGGCGGCTGCCGCCCGAGCTGGTACCTTGGTGTAGGCGCCCCAGGAGAGCTCGGTCTCAATGACCATGACGACAATGCCAAACATGCCGAAGATGAGCGCGTAGTCGCTGAGCCGCTTGCGCTTCTCGAAGAGCGCCCGCCGGTGGCCCAGCTTGTAGCCGATGTTCTGGTTCTTCTTCTTGCTGGACTTGCCGCCGCCGTTGTTGGTGCTGCCCGTGCCGGGCCCGGGGCCGGCGGAGCTGTACAGCGCCAGGTTGTTGGAGTTGTTGTGTTCGGGCTTGGAGACCACGATCTCAGGCGCGGAGGGGCTGCCGGCGGCGGGGGCAGA
>VZTZ01013633.1:21644-54109 GCA_013400955.1 Drymodes brunneopygia
GGGCGCGGGGCCGCCCGCGGGGATCCCGCCTCCGCCCCCCGCAGGTGAGGGCTGCCCTGGCCCCCCCGCCCGTCCGCGCCGCGGAAACCCCGGGCTTCCCGGGGGCGGGGAGCTCGCTCGCTCCCGGGATCGCCCCCGCCTGTCGGCGGAGGGGCTCCGCCGCGGCTCTCCCCGGCGGTTCTCCCCGGCTCCCCACTCACATCTGCGCCGTCTCCGGAACATGGGTGCCGCGTCGCGCTCCGGAGCTGTCCAGCAGCGCCGCCGCCGCCGCCCTGCAAAACACAGCGTCGGGCTCGCTCCTCGGCCGCCGCCCTGGGCTGCAGGGAGCTGTAAGGGGCCGCGGCCGCGGAGCGGAGCGGGGAGCCCTCCCCGGCACATCCCGGGCCTGGCACCACAGACGGGTGGGGGACGCGTAGCTGCTGCCGGTTGCTCCTTCGTCCCTCAGGCGGAGGAGGGAGAAGGCGCCGCCGGGGCGTGAGGCCGGCGGCGGCCGCGGGTGGTTCGGGGGCTGGAGAGCTGCTCCGCCGGGTCGGCAGGAGCTGCACCGTGAAAGGGGCCCGGTGTCACTGAGTAGCTCTCCTCCGGCTCCGGTTCCCTGCCATGCACTGCCAGTCCTGAAGTTGGTTATCTGCTACCATTTTGCGTTTTCCCCTTCCTTTGCCTCCCAAGCCCCCATTGAGTAATCCGCTCTGGCAGCTCCATTAGGCAGAGCAATGTCTGCACCAGGTAAAGTCTCCTTTCTGCATTTATTTAAGGGAAGATTCTTTAAGGAAAGAATGATGAAAATGAAAAGTGATTCACCTTTTTACGGTTGTGTCATTCCTGTCAGCTAGGCAAGATTATAAAAGGGGATTTCTTATTTTCTTTTTTTTTTCCCCTGTCAATATTTGATAGCGTGAAAGCTTTTCTTACATCTTTGATTTCTCAGCAATGTTAAAGACAAAACCCACCAAGCCTTTCTAGGATAAAAGCCTATGTCCTTGTAATTTCTGTGTCTCCTGTGACATTCAATTTCCTTTGAAACCGTCAGATGCATTGTAGGTTAGAAAGATGGGTGAGGAACTGTCATTAATAAAGTTTTTAAATATGCTCTGTTAGAAAATTTAAAATAGTTAATTCCTAATCAAGATGTACCTTTTAAAGCATGCACACGTGTCACCCACACAATGAAACAACCCTGAATAATTTAGTAAATATCATGGTTTACAATATAGATAAATTATTTAGATGAAGATCAAAATTTAATTATTTTTACATAGCATGTTATTTTGAAGAAATACTCATAAGTAGGCATATATATGATGCACAGCATCATAATGTCTTGTGATAAGTAAAAATTTTTTCTTGCAACTAAGTTCTGAATAAAAATACACACACTTCAACACATGAATGATGAAATACTTTAGTTTTTAAGTCAAACTAAAGTGTATCTGAATGCTCAATATTGCACTTATTTCCCTGAACACCAATGGCCAAGATAAAAGGTGCTTTTATTTTTAAGAATGAACAGGCTGTTTAACACAGCATCAGATATTCCATTTTCTCTGAAAAAAATGTGGTGCTATAATTCTGTCTTACTGCTCCCATTGTGCCTGTGTTTTGAAGCACACATGATTCTCAGGAATCTTTGAAAATTAAAATCTTGGGGAACCTGGGCTTCTACTATTCTATGAATAAAAGTCTTGCTGAAGCAAGCTTTCAAGATACATTTTTTGTGAACTAGTTAAATATTGGATAGGCAAGGTTTCATCTTTCCTTTTCTGTTTCCTTAATTTTGCTTAAAGGTGCTTTCTTTTAAGCTTTCATTTTACCAGAAGATAAATTCTCATGACCTAGTTTACCTTGAAAAGTCTTTTAGAAAATTTGTAAATCTCTATGTTTTATTTAGAAGTCACCAGGACTCTGTCCTGTAACTTCATCTGCTCTGACCTTGGAAGCTTATATTAGAATTGTGAAGAAGAAAAAAAAAATCTTTTTAAGGTCTTGTTATACTAAAATATCTGATATCTTTGTTCTATGTGGGGAAATGATTGCATTTATTTTTCTAATTCATATTTAGAAGTGACAAGTCCCAAATGCTATACCTCTACTCCTGCTTTCCTGTTTATTTGTTGAAATGCAAGGACAGTGCTGTTACCAGCTTTTAGATGTTTAGTCTACTTGCTTGGTTGTTTCATTGTGTGAATAAAAAAAAAGAATATTCCCATGTCTAACACAAGAGGTCATACTCATCACACAGCTTGTTAAAAAACTGATCAGCCAGGGTTTCACTTTAGTTTCATTGCGTGGTCTGGGATATCTTATCACAATTTCAAGGTATAAACTAAGAATTGTGGAGAGTTTGCATTTTCAGGGCTAAACAGGTAAATCTCCCCCTCTATGGCATGATTAATGAGAAAGAACAGAAATAAGCTATTTATTCTGTCTTCCATTGCTAAATAATTTTGAAGTTCATTTTCAAGAATGAGTATTTGTTTTCAGAAAAAAATCTATTCTTCATGCTAACTGAATTGTTACATTCTTTTGTACCTCACATTAATTAGTGTGGCAGCTCAGAACTGCTAAATCATGCTAACATGGTAACAGTGAACGCCTATGAAAGAATAGAGCTTTGGGTTTTTTCCTGCCTTTTCATTGTACACTGCGTGGAACTGCTCTTACTGATTGTCATAAGTTCTGTTTCTGCTGTGCCAAAAAGGTTGATTTTACATGAGTGTGTCTACATTCATGTGCATGCACACCTTAATATAAAGTAAGAGAGAAACAGTTTCTGCAGATCTCACTTGACAATTGTGATTAATGGAGATACTAAAAAAAAAGATTTTTTTTTCTAACCTCTCTAACTGCAAGAAAAAGATAAATACTGCCAAGCAGTATTGAGCAAACTGTATTAACAACAGGACAGGAAATACAACAGACACAAGAAAAATTAGATTTTTGAGAGGAGAAAAAGCACTATGAAATATTTTAAGTGACATGTATTGGTTGGTCATTTGAAAAGCTCACATAGCAGCATGCAATGGAGATACAACACTTACAGGCTACAATAAAAGATACTAGAAAGCTACTTTGACTGTTACCCTATTGCTCCTAATAATGCCAAACTCCTGTTAAAGTAACTGAAAATTCTGCACTCATACTAAGGTCAAAAATATAGAAAGACAGTAATAAAAAGGAAACAAAAGAAATAGTGGGGGGAAAAAAAGCCTAGGGAATTCCATTCTCAAAGCATATTCTGCACAACACCTACAGATTTTTAGAAAACAGTAAAGGAAAAAACCCTTTCCAATTCCAAAAAAAACCAAGCATTGCAGAGTTCAGTATTACGATGAAAGATGCCATTCAGTGAAAGCAGAGTCACATTAGTAAAACAGGTAACACCAGCAGCGATAGGGTAATATAAGATCATTCAAGGATATCTGTACAGCAATAAAAATGCTTTTGAGACCACACCAAATGTCTGCAGTATAGCTGCTAAGATGGTGGGCATGGAAACAAACTAAATGAACCACATGTGTAAATTACCTTTTCCATACCATCTGGCAGGACTTTTACCTGCCAGACACCTCTAACATTCACCCCAGCAATGTCTGGTGTCATGTAATTATGTACCCTAACTGAAATCCCACCTCTACTGTACCTATGCTTATTTCAAAGACCTTTTCATAATGTTCTGCAGTAATGGGACAAGGAAAATACCATGACTCCCTGCAGATAATACAATTATGTGTTAGGTGAATGCAGGTTTGCTGTTTCTACTTTTGATTTTATACCATTTGACTTACTTCTACTTTTCCAGCAACATCTCCAATCACTCCAGGTTAAAACCTTCATTTGTAATCTGGACTATGTAGGATGTGACACATAAGAACACTGGCTTGACAACAGCTCTAAAACAGTGAAGAAAGTTTTCAAGAGTGGGGATGTCTTCATTCATAGGGATATGGCTTGAGAAATATCTAGAATTGCTGTATGCCTTTCCTCCAGGAAAGGGGCATTAAGGGATGGGGGTTTATTTTTTTTACTAGAATATTTTTTATTTCTTTTGTACGTATTGAAAATATGGAATGTGGTCCAAAAATACCTGGTAAGAGTATTTCTTCACTTAATTCACTTTCCTATCTTTTCTGGATATTTTTATAGTACTCAAAGGTTGCACAAACCTAATGACTTCCTTTCTTGCTTCTACCTTTTGTCATTATCAAGGGATACTGCCACCTCTAAAGAATTTCTTAGCTACCTAATTGCATCAACATTAATACTGTTTTAGCCAGCTGATTCGGGTGCTCAGTAGGTGACTCTTACATTATGTTTAATCAGACTGCCTTTTATTATTCTCACAAATTTGGTGCAGTTTTGTAACAGAACTCAGATAACTCAGTACAATTACTGAAAAGCTAACTTAATGCATTTTTTTCTATTTCAGCCTATGCAAGAACACAGAGTGACTTTTAACGTGTATGGGACTATCAAGTATAAGAATTTACTTTTAACTGTGCAGAATGTAGTTTTTGAAGCATTTTGACCTGTCAAATCTAGGGAGACAGCACTTACATCTAAATATAAGATAATACATTGCAAAGGTGGATGTTAGCTGTGCTTTTTCTCTCAATAAAATATGTCATTTGTGAATCATGTAGCAATTTATTCTAAATAATTAAATTTGCCCATGTTTTAAAAATAAGGGTTTTTTCTTCGTAGGTACTTATCATCAGTGCTTCCATTTTACTATAAGAACAGAATTGCTATAGATTTGCATTGTCATTGTTGTATTTGGAAAGTTCCTTCAAGGTTACTTAATAAGAGGTTCCCTTATTAGGCTGTAAAATGTGAGTGATGGACATTGCTTTTATCAGGTTTATAAGAGTGCTTTCAAATCTTCGATGGTAGGTTCTCCCAGTCAGCAGCCCTCACAATTCAAAACACGTACAAACTGTTAGGTTGCTTCTTCGTTTGTGTTTACTGGGCGATTTTTTATTTGTTACTGCAATCCTGATACCCTGAAGGACTGCAATTTTGCATAGTACATTCATCACACCTGAGGTTTTTTGGATGTGCTCATAGTGTACACAAATGTCAGTGTATGTTGTGGTCCTGCTTGCAGAAATCATCTCTTTGACAAGTCTGGAAAGTTTATGCTCTTGCAGAACAAATGGAAGCAGGGAAAAGATGAAAGCAAATGTTCAATTTTATGTTACCTGCATTTACACTTCCTACTCAATATACACTTAATTGTATTTGTGTGCTTGTTTTTCTAATTTATGAGATGGCTGGTTTGAGAAATGAGTTTGGGAAGAGAAGTAGGGCATTTGCTAAGGAAAGAGTATCTCCTTCCTTCCTGTGTCTGCTGCACTTTCTTTGCACCCTCCTCTACCTTTCACATTACCCCTCCTTCTCACCCTTCCCTGCTGCAGAGGAAACAGGACACATACGTTACTTGATAGCACTTCTGGGTCAGGTGGTAGAAGACAGGGAAGCATTTATCAAAGCCGGCAGTTACTTGAACAGCCTCTGCTTCAAGCTGACTCTGGCTGGATAAGCTGTACAACTGAACTATTTGAAGTGATATTCCAGAACTTGATGGGAAGTTTTATAAAATTTGCATTCCCTGAAGTGTAATTCTTCTCACTTCTCACTTTATCCCTTATTTCAATATTACTCAACCAAAAGTTTGCTGTTTTTGAGGAAAAGACTAGACAGTTTCAGTTATCAAAACAAATTTTAAAGTGAAAGGGCTTAAGACTTTTATACGGGTTTCAACTGGGGATGGGTTAATTTTCTTCACAGCGGCTGTGTTTTGGACCTGTGCTGTACGCTGGGTTGATAATATAGAGATGTTTTTGTTATTCCTGAGCAGGGCTTACACAGAGCCAAGGCCTTTTCTGCTGTTTGTGCTTCCATGCTGGTGAGGAAGTTAGGGGTGCTTGGGAGGTTGGGAGGAGACACAGCTGGGACAGGTGACTCCAACTGACCAAAGGGATATTCCAGACCATGTGACATCATGCTCTGTACATAAAGCTGGGGGAAACAAGGAGAAAGTGGAAAACATTTGGAGTGATGGTGTTTGTCTTCCCAAGCAAGCTTTACACATGATGAGGCCCTGCTTTCCTGGAGATGGCTGAACACCTGCATGCCTGTGGGAAGCAGTGAAATAATTCTTTGTTTTGCTTTGCTTGAGTGCATGCTTTTTGTTTTCCCTATTAAACTGTCTATATCTCAGCCTATGAGTATTCTGGCTTTTACCCTTCCCATTCTCTTCCTGATCTCTCTGGTGGGGGACTGAGCAAGCAGCTGCCTGGAGCTTATTGGCTGGGTGGTGTTAAACCACAACAACTTTGCACGTGAAATCCTACCCTATTCAGAAAATAGAATTTCTGAAGAATTAAACTTAATTCCTTCCAGATGGGTAAAAGATATCCCTGCAACCCAATATATGAGATTAGTAGCTCTTGTATTAGCAAAATGACATTTAAAAATATGTATGACACAGTAGACTACTTTAAAAAGTTTGGATAACCAGACCATTTCTCGAAAGAAAAGCTCCTTTTTAGAAATTATTATTCTATACATCTTCACACATTCAAAATATATTCTACATTAGAGTAGTCTGATGCAAACATGCGAAATATATGGACAGTGTGGTTTCTTCACCCTGATCAGTATTTTAGATTATTTATCTTTTCAGAAGATCAAAACCAAAGTGGAAAACATCTTCCTGTTTTAATTATGAAATCCCTGCTGTTACTGTCACAAGGTATGACCTGAAAGTTCTTTCTCAGAAAATTTTACCAACATTGAAAATTTATCAGTGTTCAAGCTGGTCTGAATAAAACTAGGTTTTTTCTGTCTCACAGAAGGCTATCCTCTGGAGAAAAAAGCCCCTCATAGTAGGAATCCATCTTCTCCTTTGTGATCATTACTGCAGAATGATCAAGGCACATATATAAGAGATCTTCCTGTCTCAGGAATCAGCAGTGCAAGTGACAGCATTGAGAGCAACAAGTAATCAAAGTGTTACATGCTACTTGGCAATGAACATTCTTTTCAAGGACAGAATTCCAGTATTCAGCAAGTCATGTTCTCTGATGGGTAGAGAGGCAACATCTACCTGCACTTACATATGCCTTGTTTCTAGGCACTTGATCCACACTGCAGAGTTCAGGGATGTGGATTACCAGGTTTAGCAGCCCCATGTGCAGAACTTCAGCCAGTCAGAAGTATGAACAGAGGACAGGGACACGTTCACAAACCCAATATTTAACCAATGGTTCTATTCATAACTCTTTCCAGATGGGGTAGGAGCATAACATTTTCCTTTAAATACCATCAGCCATTGTATTTGCCTCTTAATGTGAGGTATATGTATCTGGGTGTTCTTTGCTTAAACACAGCAGGGAAGAAAAAGTTATTTTCTGTTCTGCCAGCCTGGATGAACTCCATCTTAGAGAGCAGGTCCTAAAAAGCAATCTGTATTGTAGCTGAGGGAAGAAACACCAAATCTACTCCCCTTGCAATTGTTTGCTCATGAAATTTGAGATGACTCATTGGGTCATTGAGCAGGAAAGTACACAAGACACGTGTCTAGACAAAAATCAATCATTCTCATCAGAGTAGGAACAGGAATACCCCTCCTTCCTCCCCCCACAACGGGGAGGTGCAGAGAGGCCCTTTAACGGGCACCTCTCCAAAAGCAGTTTGTATATACTCATCAAACCACAGCAACATCTAGTGCTGTCCCCTTTGGCAGAGCCGCAGGAACCAGTTGGCCATTTCCAGACTTTCTCATGATCAGGCTATGTCTGCTTCAGAGCCCTAACAGCACTGGAGTGCTCAGGGGAGCACACAACACTTTGAACCCCAGATCCTAAAGCTACTTTCAGAATTGCCCTGAAATTTTGAGGCTTGTATAGTATTTGCTAGAAATTTCTGACCATCTCTGGGAGTTTAACCTGACATTCAAGGATTGCTTATACTTTAAAACATGCCTACCTGTAGTTACTGTTATTCTTACTGTTAAATTCAGCATGCCATCTGTCCTGTTAGATATGTTGGAAAAGGAGGATTCACTACAAGTTAATGCCATCATATTCATTTGTCATTCATCTAATATACATATGTCAGTTTGGACGAGATTTTTTCCCTGCTGTCCTTCCCATGCACATTCTACATAACTGACAGGACAGTTGTTCCAAGAGGTGAAGCTGCTGTAGGGCTGCTACTTTAAAATTACTTTAAGTCTCTGTATGCACTCTTTACTTACTCTGAAGGGCTGCTTCAGCTTTGGCAATTTCTTTTTCAGCTTCACCAGGATTTTTATGAATTGTGCTTTATAAGCATGTTTTGCATAACAGAAAAAGGAAAAAATACTTTGTATTTGACTCAAATATCCACAAATTTTATTTACCATGTGAAATGTGTCATTAATGAAAAAAAATCCACATTATAAAAAGTTTGGCTATGTTTATTCACACAAATACATAAATAAAGCCCATCTCTGCTTTCTCAAACAATCAACTGTTAAGCAGTGTTTCTATGTAATGCCCTTTTCATGTTCCCTTCTGTGCACAAAGGGATTTGCATATCCCCTTATGAGACTGTTGAATTTAATGTTAAACAGGAAAAGTCACAGAATGCATTCATGCTTTTGAGGCCAAGCAGCTAAGACTTGCAGGGCAACACTCTCCTTTCTGCTCCTGCACTGATAAATAGCTATTGATCCAATGCACAAAAATACCAAAAGGGTGGCAGAGGAATGTCTCTGCTCAGACCACTTGTGCTGTCTTGTGGGGCTGGATCTCCCAAACAAATGCAGAAGAAGATTGAAAGTTTGCAAGGTTCTGGGTGGCTTAGTCTAGCAGTAGGATTACTGAATAAGGAAGAGAATAATGACACCTGCAATGAAATTATGTGTTTATCTATTTTCTTTTATTTGCAGTCACAAAACCTCATTCAGTTTCTGGTTTCATCAGGGATAAAAAAGAATTCCTGAACCTATTTTGTTTTGAACCAAAATTATCTAATTACTCCGTGGAAAATAAACTATTCAGTTTTACTTCTAGTCTAGTTCGACTGTTTTGAGTGTAATGCTTTCATTTCTACAGACAAGTATTTGCACAGATGAAATGTATATGCCAGCTAACATTTGTTCATATCTTTCTACAAAAGTATCCCTTTGAAAATGTAAAAATATATTTTGTGGACATAGTCCAAAGGCTTACTTTTGAAAACTGTCCTAGAAGACAGTGGAAAAAGTAATTGCAGATTCTGGATGAGGATGATAGATCTACAGCAAGTGAAATACAGGAGGCATTAATAAAAGGACATACAACTGTAGGTGTCATTTTCTAATGAAATGCAGTAATTTACATTTGCAGAAGGGTGGCTGCTTTTGGTAGGCACAAACTCTGCCAATATGTTTGTATCTACATGTGTACTTTCATAATAACAGGGCTGCAGGCAGGCTGGGAAGTTGGGTGCTAAAGCACTGGAAGTGATTGCACAGTCACACACTGGAGGGGAGAGTGCAGTTTCTGTTTGTTATGATGCAAAGTGTGAACTTGCATGAAAATGCCCCCTAGTACGCTCATAAAAAAATTCTTTGTAAGCAGGTAAAAACCATTCCAAGTAGAGCAGTATTTCTTACTGGTCTCTGATCTGTAGTATTAAAGTGACTCATGGCAGCAGAGCTAGAAACGAAAACAAGATAGCAGTCACTGTGGAGGAATACTGGAACTATAAGGATGAACTCTGTGAGGTGGAAAGAATGGTAATGAGGGATAAAAAGTGTTGTAATTCCAAAATAGATGTGACAGCAGATGTTTAAAAAATATCTGAGACACAGGGACTGAAAAGTGTCGTAAAAAGAAGGAGAGGTAAAGTTTTGGCCATAAATACAATATGAATACAAAAAAAAACTGTCTTAATTTGAATGTCACCATATCTGAATTTCTTAAAATGCAAGAATGTCAGTAATTAAATGCCAGTGTTAAATTTTGGAAGCAGGTTTTATCTATGTAGAGTACAAATACCATTTTAGCCTAACTTCTGAGCAGTGAAAACTGGCTTACTGGTGTAAAGTACTTGCTCTTTTAAGAATAGTCCTACTAGTGAAAATATATTGTCATTTTTACAAGCTTGATCTAGGTTCTCAGCAGATGCTGGAGATGGCTGACATGTTCTTTCTCTCAGGTAAAGAAAGCAGATAAGGCCTATGAGCACCAGCACTATCCCTCTTTGTAATCTGTGAGGAGAAGGCAGTGCCCAGGCCCCAAGTTTAGGAGAATGTCCTATCCCTGATAGGAGCTAGTCAGAGACTTGGTATATGGATAGTGCTCAAGACTTGGCAGTAGATAAGGGGACAATCCATTCCCCTTACTAAGGGATGTGTTCACCGTGACTTTAAATGCTGTGGGTGACAGAAGGCTGGTGATTGGCTAGGTCTGTCAACGTGGAGCAAGGAAGCAGCTCTGTTGCTGGTAGGAGCCCCTTTCAAGTGCATCTCCAAGTGCGCAGCAGGCTGACAGGGTCTGCAGACCTGTCTGGTCTCAGCTGTGACCTGAAGCAGTTTTGGCAGCGATTGCTATGAGATAATAGGTTGGGTCCCTCTTCCAAGGTCTCTTACTTGAAACATTAGTTATAAATCTAAACTGATAGCCCATTCATCTTCTAATCTCTCTGACTTTAATCAGACTTACCAAGATAGTAATTTGTAAAGGTTCACATTTTATGAAAAAAAAAAAAATCCTGTTATAAATTTTGAATAATACTGTTCCTAATATTTCATTTAATTGCTGCTAACTCTTCTGATAAGAGAAAGAAGACATGGATCTTATTTCTTTTTTTTTTGTTGCATTTTACTTTTAGGCTCTTTTATTTTTTAAAAAAACCTGTTCTTTAGCATTATTTTACAATGGAAGGCTACTCAAAAAAGTTAAGAACTGAGAAGTCCATGTAGCTTTTTCTTTCAGAAGTATTTTCTATACCCAGACAATGGAAATTATCCATTTCTTAGCAACTTCTATAACTGAAACACCCTTCTTGAAAAGGAATGTCCAGGACAGCATTTCAGAGCAGAAGACTACTGTAGTGTCTTCAAAGTTATTAAGCTATTCTTGTTATTCTTCATCCTATTACTTTTATATGCATCTTCATCTGTGACAGCATACTGAAGCTGTTCACTGAGTTATCCACTGTGATATGTAATATTCCTACCTCAGGTGACTTTGTAAAAGAACATTAAAAATTCTTCATTTATTGCTACATTAAAGCAGTAGTTTCCTAAGATTCTTAGTTTCATGTCATTTGTTGAAACCAAGCTTATCTCCAAAGTCCAAGCAAAGAACACAGGATTAGTAATGATGAGCTCACTCTTAACATCTTTTATCCTGTTAAGGCATGAGCAAAGATTAACCCAGTTTACTTTTCAAGAGGCTTATGAATGTCCATGTTTTTCTAAAAGTACATATCACAGACCAGTGCAGTCAAGGGGACAGATTTGATTCTGTTATACCTGTGAAGAATATGACTCAGGTACTCTGCAAGTTATGTCAAACTCTTGGAGGTGGTGTGACACACCTTTTGGAACTTGACCAATATAATTTGCCAAACTGACAATTGTATCAGGTGCTTAGGAATTCTGAAAACTAAGCCAATTACTATTATGCTAACAGATTTGGTATTCTTTCTTATTTCTAGTACAAGACTTTATTTTTCAATGGAAGGCAGAAGAAAAGTATTCCAGACCTGAAGAAAATAGTGTCACAGTGCCAAAGCAAGTTTAGGCGATTCTCCTGAGTGTAAAGACTTTTTATAAAATAATATCAATAAGATAAATTAAAAGTAGATTACTGGAACTATGCTAATTCAGGGAGAAAATGTATGAAAACATGAATTTAATAATGAAATCAGGTGCCTTGGAAAACTGGAGAGTACTTTCTCAGTAACAATATCACAGTGGACACAAATAATACACACTAGATGAGAAGAGTTTTCAAGGAGAAATTTGAAGAACTGTGCACGATATTTCTGAGTTTGTCCAGCTGCTGTAGTACTCTTGTATATCTGTGTAAAGAGATTGCATAAATATATTTATTGTGTTAACATGTTCATGAGCAAAACAGGCAAGGAGATTCAAAGCATAAGACTATGTCTACTTCTTACAGGAAGCAAATCCTCAGTTTTGGTTTGTATAGTTGCCCAACACAATATAGCTTTCTAGAAATCTCCAGGAATAAAGATAACAATAGACATAACCTTATAACAATTTTGTGTAATTCTAGAAATGCTAAAGTCATCCCTTTAAATCTATTTCACTAAAGAGAATCCTGCTCATTTTGACTAACTGAAAGAATACGAAGGAATGAGACCACTGATGATTCTCAGATAATGAAGGAATGAGATCACAAGATGAAAAAGAACAATAGGCATTTAACTCTAAATAAAGAGGTACTGAAAATGCAGAACCATGAATTAACTGTTTGCATTTTTCCCCACAGCTCCTGCATATAGGAATAATATTTATTGCAATACCATTTCCAGTCGATCATGGATGGACGTTTTACATTAATATAAGTAATGTACACATTTTACAATAACATCTAAATTTTGCAATAATATAAATAAAATTATTCTTGTTTGGCAAGGAGAATATCGGCATTTTTATAACTTGATAAAAATTCCTTTTGCATTGTCTTAATTTTGTCTGAATCCCTGCATGCCTGGAATATCTCAAGTGTGAAGTGTTTAAGGGCTGATTTTTGGCCACTAAATTGCCTGTCTCCATTTAGTTTTTTCCAGTGAGCCAAAGGAGCACTCACGTATGACCAAACTGGGATAAAGATGTAATAATAATTGAGATACTTGAGAAATTATAAAGGATCGGTGAAGCACACAAGACCACTGGCAAAGAAGGAACTACTAGAAGAGAATCCAAATTAGGATTAGTTTGTGATCTTATCTTTGTAACTGCATTTTCTTAATTTTAGAATTTAATTTGTAAAGGTGCTCATTAAAGGTAGGCAAGTGTTATGTATCCTAGAACACCCTTCTCATTTCAGACTTTGCCTCTTTTGAATAACTGCTCAGTATGTTGCATACTGTAAGTTTCTGCTTCTAGAAAATTTCCTAGTAGATGGATTTCTTAATCATGATTTATACTGTTTCTCACCGGAGTATGTCTTGACAATAATTTCATAAAATTATGAACTCTCTTATTCTAGGACATTAATGATAGTTACTTAAAATTGATAACCAGTGAAATTCCTCACTCACACCTTGGTCCACAGAGCATCACTTGACCTCTGTGACCTGAATTAGGGGTTCAAAAGCTGTGCACCACATCACCAGTAGTTGTAAATGCTGTGTTTCTCAGCACTATAACTGTTCCTGAGTATCTAGCTACTAATATAATAGACCCTTTACCCGGTGATTACAACTTGAAACTTTACCTAATATACTTGAAGAATTAATCATCTAATTATAAAATAGAGAAGCAACACCTGAACCTCAGCTAGCCAGCAGACAACTGCTATGTGAGGGATGATGGCACTTCAGGGAAGTAAGATGCTACCATACAGTACCCAAGATACCATATCCAAACTGTTTCCTGGGGCACAGAATTCATCCCCGCTCCCTGCAAAAATGGAGAGGAGATGAAGAAAGGACAAACAGGGTGCAGGAGTGCCCGTGCAGTGTTTCACCTGCTCAGCACATGCCCAAGTTGCAGAACAAATAGGGTCAATATCTTCTTCTGCTTGGTGCATCTTCTAGCTCTGTGCTTTTGCCACTAACCTAAAGGGTTTTCTGAAATAAAACGCTTAATAGAATGAACTTTAAACACTCATTAGTACCGGGAATCCAGGTTTCCAAGTCCCAAATGACTTCCTTAGCCACTAGTTTGATGAGCTTTGCAGTGGCTATTTAATTATTCTGTTCAACAGTAAGAGTAATTGAAAAAAACTTACCCTATATTCTGGCAATTACAGATCCTGCTCAGTGGGATTTAAAATTTTATCACACAGAAGAGATCTATAGCATGGTCTCTCATATGTTAGCTGACACTTCTATCTCCTAAGATTATTAAGTAAGTGAATTTGTGGATACAGGTAGCAAAGCCTCTGTTTTGAAGAAAGCATTGAGGGAAGGAGAGAAATTATATAGCAAGTTGCAAAAATGTCCAGTGGAGTTGACCGTGATGCTGAGACAGAGGCATTAAAAATACTTAAAATCAGTTCTAGGCAGATTCAAACATGAGCTCAGTGCTCAGCTGGTCATTACATGTAAGATTTTTGTGCTGGGAATTCCCAAAAGTAAATGACATGACAATTTGGCTACTAGTAGGGAAAGCATCTATATAATCAAGTAGCAGATACAATAAAGCCTTGAATCCTGATCTTACATCTTTCACCAAGTACCCCCTAAAGAAGAAAAAGATGGGACAGTTTGAATACCTATCCTATATTGGTTTTGCAGTAAAAGAGGATATAGTAAAAGCAAATTAAGGAGGAAATATCATCCAGTATTTATAAATGCATTTCAAGATGAAGTAGCTGAATTGCTAACTGCAGAATATATAACCTCTTGCTAAAGACTACATCAACACCAGACAGCTGGCAAATGGCTAATACAGTGTGAAGGTTCCTGGGAGGATAAGTGACACTACAGAACCAGGAAACCTGATGTTAGAACTGCAAAAATGAGTAAGAACTATAATAAAATATAGTAGTAATACACACTTGTATTGATACGAGTTTGGGAAAAATTCTTATCTTTTTTTCTTCCTCTTCAGCAGATGTCCTATCTAAAAATTCAATGGATTTCCTTGATGAAGTCAATACAATGGTGTTAACAAGGGACAACCATTTAATAAATTTGGATTTTCAAAATCTGTAGAGGACTCTGAAATAAAGTTGTCTTTTCCGTAAATAATCCTTACCATTTCTACCCAATCATAAAATTTTTCTTAAACGTTAAAAAAGACTTTCAAGTGGCAAGAGCACAACACTAACATTTACTAAATCATTTAGTAAAGCAAAATACCAAATCATTTCCTCAAAGCATTTCAAACCCGTTGCTTTCAACTCTTTTTTTTCCTCTGTATATACACTTTCAGATTTTATCTGTAAGTACTAAGAGGATGCATAGCACCCCGACAATCTTACTCCTGTTCCATCAAGACCCCACTGTAAATAAATAAAACAAAGGAAAATGGCAGCTGAATATGAAAACAAATTGCAGTAAAATATAGCATATTTTTCTTTTGCCTGTTTTGAGGGTGTGAGTCATGTGGCGGGAACACCCCTGCAAAGGTAGTAGTAGTGGGCAGAGAGACTCCTCCTGCAAACCGTCCAGGTAAATAAATACTGAAAAAGCTTTTCTTCCTCGGATTTTAGAGGAGGACTGTTCACAAGACTGAATTAGCTGGATAACGGAGCAATTCAATTTTAAATTGAAACACATATAGCTTTTTACAAAAGTGATAGTTTCATCAACGGTGATACACATAAAGATTTTTCCTCCTCTTTAGTGCAGTGTGGTTTTACTTCCTTTTCCTGCAATCCCGAGTGCCTGTAATAGTATCTTGAGTTTTATACCTAACTATATGCAATTGCAGACTGATTTAATTAAATAAAAAAAACTCAAGGCAATGGACGTCGGAGGGTATAGGTCCTTAAATCACTTTTTAACTGACAGCTGGTCAATAATTGTTATGCAACATTTTCTTCACCTTTCCCAAAGGAATCTTATGCCTAACATTTGTTTGTCATGGGGAGAAAAAAGGTTTCAAATTTTAGGATTTAATTACTATTCCATTGCACTCTATCACTCTTCTTCTTTGAACTGAATTTAGGAAGCAGTTTTTAGCTGACAGTATTGATTACAGTTATATGAAGGGGAAAGATACAGAAGGATTATTGGAAGAGAAAGAACAGCACTGAGAAATGCTGATCTTACAAAAAGAGAAGCACCTCTGTAGAGAAGATATTCAGTTAATGGAAGAAGTCAAAGCTTTTTTGTATATTAATTTCTCCTTTAAATTCTCTGTCTTTCATCTAACAGGAATAGCATTAGCAATCTACATAAAAATAATTTTTCAATTTCATAACCGTAAAAATGTAAGAAAAGTAAAGGAGAACTGTAGAAACTGAACTTCAACATTTGCATCTGGACTATGTATAGCCAATCTATAAATATATAGGACACTGTTTTGTACTTGCTTTGTTTTATTGTACTTCCTCACATGGCTAAGCCAAAGAGAAAAAAAATCTATTTTAGATTTAGTTACAGCTTTTGCAGCATGAAGGATTGTGAAAAAGGTGTCTTTCTACTTCAAAATTGCTTCCCACAATATTTGTACTTTGCAGATGAGTTACAAAGGATTTGAGTTGAATTTAGAGGAAGTGGTTGAAAAATACTGAGGCACCAAAGAACTGAATAATTCTTGTAGCTTTCTTCTTCATAAATTAAATTGGGATCTGGATAACCCAATATGGGGGGAGGGGGGGGTTTCCCATCTTATGTGTATGCATAAATATATTCATTGGCTTAATTCATCAGTGTGCTTCCTCGCAAGTGCTTTGCTAAAGAACCTAATTTGTCTGTATCTCCTGAAATTAACTATTTTTTTCAGAAATTAGTTTAAACATTGGTTCTATTAATTCTTGACAGATATACTTGATGCTTTAAACAGCATCTTAGTCTTCAGAAGTTGCTGGAAATACAGTCTCATATATCACACCTTGAAAATATTAGAAATGTTTCCAAAGTCATTGCAGGCTCGTGAAAGTCTTGGACTTTTACCTGTTCTATGTAACTGCTGCTGATGCAAGGAGAAATACCAATCCTGTATAAAATCCCTATCAGATTTATGTTTGAGCCTTCTTTTTAGTTCTCTGTTTTCTAAAGTATGTAAGACAAATTCCTCACCTGAAAATCAAATATTCGGTAGGATCAAATGCCTACAAGAGTAAGTAAAAGGATATTAATTTCAACAGATGCTGAATCAAACCTCTATGTAGAGTGGTATCAGCTGCTCTGCTTTCTCTGTCACATTTAGCATGCAATGTCATGAAACCTCTCTGGTGTCACAGTTCTGAGCATTGCAAAAACATTGAGGTAGGGGAATTAGCCTTAAGCAATTAGGCTTCCTGTGCAGATACTGTTTTCCAAAGACGAACCATAAGAGCTAGCTAATAGGTAAACACAAATGTGAAAAATCTATGATATATGTGTCCTGTTCCCCAGGTTTCAAAGTAGAGGCAAAATCTCTCTCCAGTTAAGAACCTGAAATCTCTCCTGAGCATGTCAGTACAGAAGACAGCCAGAAACAGAAATAGCATCTTCCCTCCTTCCTGCATCATGGTCTTGGAATTAGAAATTCATCTCCTACCTTTTGGAAACCCTCCTAGAATAATATTTTACTGTCTGTATGTCTCTCTGGGCAGAGCTTTGAATAAAGTCTGAGAAAAAAAAAGGTAACGAGCATGACTATACAGCCTATTCAGTATTCAGTGGGGCAGGGATTCCTGCTATCCAAGACTGATATTTCTCCTATACCAGTCCAGAGCATCACCCCTGTTACCTCTCCCGGCTGTGTTTGGAAGACAGAAGTGCCTGTGTTTATTACATTTCATGAAAATTGCATTCCTCTAGGTTTTGCACAATGTGTGCAGTACGAAAGCCTACCAGACCACTGCCTCAAAGAGGCTGATGTGGTAACATCTAATTTCTGTGTTGAAGTGAGATTGTGTGTTAACTGTGCATCAAAGATACAATAGTGTTTTCTGGTGCAGGAAACTTTTAGAGGAAGAAGCTAAAGTAATTGTGGATAAGGTCCTGTAGATTAGAATTGAACAGAATCCAGAAGGCCTCTCAGATGAAGGTGAATGTTTGTGAATACTTATCGTACTTTATTGCTTTCAGGTGGACAAGGAGAAGAGGGGATTTAAAAATCTGCCTCATCTTGTGTGCCTATGTATCTTGTGTATCAACACAACGGCAAAGCGCAGCTGCAATCTTGAGCTCTCTTGTGTTACCACTCTTTGGCATGCCCACATTGTTCTAGTGATTCAGAGTCTGCCTACATTTCCCTTGTGATTGGTCCCTAATAAGAAAGAAAACACAAAATATCTGTGGTTCACTTGAGGTCTCTTATCTGCAATTAATTAACCAAAGCTTTAGGGTTTTGTGAAATGTGTTTATTGGACTCAGGCGAGATGGCTAACAGCAAAAGTTACTCTGTCTTTGTTCATGTAATATTCCCTGGGTTGAATTTTAATTATTTATATGTATTTGAGTATATTCAGCCTTTTTTTTTTTTCTCACTAGAGTTAGTGTATCTGTTAATGTGATAGATAAAAATTGGATAAGTGAAATTGTTGAGAGCACATTACTTCGAGGAAGACCAAGTTTTTTGTACAGTTAGTTCAAGAATGTCCCATGGTCTTGTTTCTTGTACTTATGGTCTCAAGGTGAGTGGCAGAAAAAAACCAAGCCCAAGGCTGTCTTATCCCATTAGTGCTGAAATGCCCAGTCTCACTGCTCTCCAATGCTTCTGTCAAGCCTTGTCTTCCAGTCATGATAATTGGGCCACAATTTGTAAAGAAAACAAAATTCACTGGACCCACAATAAGCAGAAAATTTGGGGAGGGAAGGGGAGTGTTGGTATTGGGTTTTTTCTTTTTTTTAATGGACAATTACAGCAAATGCATTTTAAATTTTCAGTAAAAAAGTAATACCAGCTTGAATACATATATTAGCAATTTTTGAAATTGACTATATATATACACTATATTATCAGCTCTAGAAATTAATTTTTTTTCATTTTGGTAAAATAATTGAACCTTTTTATCATCACCAAATTGATAAAGTATGTTTCCTGTTTTCTTTTCTATAGAGGTTTGGTCTCTTCTGATGTTTAGTCACAGGCATGCCACTACTACAGGCAGATATGAATAACTATAAATATGTGAAAGGTAAAGAAAACATTTACTTAATGAAACTTTATGAACAGAGAGAAGTATATAAAAAGTAGGACCATCATCTGAATATATTATTTTTGTGGTGTTTGGAATAAGCCAGTTGCAGTACTGGTTAATAGAGTTGCATGACAAAGGCTAGAAATGTAGATATTTACAATGCATAGAAATTGTGGTTATAGCAGAGACTTGCACGTCATTGAAGTGATTCAGCCAAAGAAATTTGGTAGACTTTGGGACAGACACTGATGAGGTGAATTTATGCTTCTTTATCCTGTGATGTCTCAGCACTCCTCTCTGTGACAAGTCTCTTAGGGAAACTCTTGCCGCAGCCAGGACAAGATGTGTCCTGGGTGTGCCCAAAACACAGATCCTCACCTGGTATTTCACACAGAAATACCGCTTCCTTCTCAGCCATGTCACACCTCAACTGATGAAAATAGAAGTGTTTTCGCATCATCTGCAAGGATGTTGTAATTTCTTTTTTTCCTTTAGCTGCATTAGCACAGCCAGATATTTTCTGCCTGTGAGCCAGTCCTATGTCACCTTCCAATAACATTATTGTTTACAGTCTGTAAGCTGCAAAAGCAGTGCAGTTACATTGTTCATGTCTCAAGACCTGGGTGACTTGTTCCTAGTGCAGTCTTCTCACATGAGAAAACAGAGCTTGGCTACACCAGTAGCCACAGCCCACTCCCTCTTCTTCATCTACAGTAAGACCTTTAGAACAACAAACTGGTTGGAGGTCAGGAAGACAGTTTTCAGCTTGAAAAGATCCTGGGGTTTTTTCATTACCATTAATGCACATTTTGCTACGTTAGCAAGGATGTTATGGTTCAAAGCTTGCCTGTCATGCCTATGTTATTAATCACATTATGAGTGAAATCTTGAGATGGGCTGAAGACTTGATAGTATGATTCATTACATCTTGTTAAAATCAGTGTTTGTAGTATTAATTGGTTTAAATGATAGAGTCCAGTACCTTTGATGAATAAAGCTGGATTCGTCCCTAGATATTTGCTTCTAAAAAGAAAATCAAATGTAAACAGACTAAACTATCATCCAAGCTGTAGAGCCCAAGATAGAGAAATATTTAAAGGCATGAATTGTAATTGTGTTTAACCATTCCCCTAAACCATTACAATGTGCTAAAAATGAAACACTTTTGCCCCTCAGTTAATTCTTCTAAACTGAAAATAAACTAAAACAGTTTGAAATTTAATTTGATAACAGTGTAAAGAATTAGTATTTGTATAAACAGATAAACACAGGGCTCAACCACCATCGTTCCAACATAATCAGACTGTTTCTGATCAGAAGAAAAATGTCAGAACTTCCTTACTTAGCAAGCTACCTTCTGCAAGCAGATAGACTTATACAAAGCTTTCATAACATCCCTGAGTTCCTGGGTGGATTTTTTGCAATTAAAGACTTCATTTTTTTAGCCATAGCATTCTGTTTTCTCAGATATCTGTTGCTTCTGCAATTTATATTATAAAGGTCTCAGATCTTATTATCTATTATTCTACAATCATTAGCCTTCTATTCAGGCATATAAAGCATTACATGCAAGTACGCGTGAAGCTTAGCTAAGAAAGTCATTCTATTATCTGTTGATAAATGAGGTGAATATTTACCCTAGAATGGAACTACAAACATAATCAACAGCCCTATTTTATGAATCTGTGGTAGACATCCTAGAAGGAGGATTCAAATCATTATACGTGTACTGCCCTTTTATGATATTTTGAGAAATTTTTCAAGTAGGTGCTGTTTAAAAAGTGTAATAGGTAATATATCTGTCTCTTTTTCTTAAATTAAAAAAAGAGGAAAAGGAAAACAAACAAACAAAATCCCTCCCAAAAACCCACCATGCCCCACCAAGAAAAATAAACAAAGAAGCCCCCCAAAACACAGCTATTATACTTCAAAGTCAAGCTTTTCATAGTGCATCACACTGGAGACTCTCCTCCAGACAGGACAACCCACTACACACTTGTTACTGTAAGATTCTGGACGAATAGTCACATCTCCCACCTTATGACTACAGAAGTGGATTGGAGTTTGCATTTAATATTGACCCAGACCAAATATTTATGTCTATACACATACACACAACCCACACACACCCCCACCCCCCTTTCTCTCCTTCTCCTTTTTAACAAGATAATTCCAGTTGGCACTAGGCTTGAGAGGTATTAGCACCTGAAGCTTGTTCTGACATCATTAGACTTGCATTATTTTCTAGAATAGATCTGATGTAGTCCTGGATTGATTTTGAATTCACAAAATTGTAAGCTAAAGAGTCTACTATGATTTATTTAGTCTCAAATATTTCTGCGTCTTCTATGAAATTATCTACTTTGATACGAGTTAAATGACAGGAAAATGTTCTCATTTCACACAAGATTCCTGAAGGTGGTTATGCAGTTTTAAGAATTTTGCAGTAGCTATAAATATTTTAGAAACTTACTGAAGCCCTGGGTCATTTTGTCCATAGTTATAGGTGTAGTTTTATGCAGATAGAGCAGTCTTTCCTGGGGTGATAACTCACAGCAGATCCTCACTTTCACAATGACTTGCCACGGTGAACAAAAGGTGTCTGGCATTCTCCAACACCCTTCTTAGAGATGCGGAATATCAATTAAACTGAGCAAAACAGTGGAAAAAAACTGTGTCTCTAGCTCAAGTCTGGAACACAGTGGAAATATTTCAGTGAGCAACAGTTTCAGTTATCTGGGTGTAAGCATTTAATATTATATTGTGATTTGATTAAGGCAAAAAATGGGAATAGTTTCAGGCCTGGATATAACCCTGAGTGTTTTTATAGGTACAATGTGTTATGCTGCTCTTGCAAGTTACATTCCTTGTGGTAATGGGTCAAACTAGAAGCATACAACTACTGCAATTAGTAGCAAGAAAGGCTTCACTCACTTTTGGGATAATCTGCCTTATATCTTCCCAGCAGTCAAAGAAGCCTGTGTGGGTCCTGGGTAAATTACTGTCTGCACAAGACTCATGAAAATCCTAATACATTTATTGAAAAATGAATAAAAAGATCATGTTATCCGTGAAGTCATAAACATTTTCATTTCATTACAAAAAGAATTTGACACATTTCTATATTTGGGAAGAGTGAGCAAAAGAAGAAAAGAAAAGGAGAAAAGGGCAGAATTATGCAACCTTTTATAAAAAATCAGTATAAGGTTATCCACAATGAGATCATTTATTTGGCAGTACATGTGCTGATAATCACAAGTATTCAAATGCTCACATCTGTATTTTCAAATATTTTCAGTACATCCATTCACATGTACAGAAGAAGGGAGTAGGGCTTACAAATTGTTTTACAAATCAAATCTCCACCTATTTTAGCTTTACAGACAGCCTTTCTCTTAAGACCAGTAGTTGAGATAGTTGGATAAACTTAACAGACCATTTGAACCATAAAGAAACGTTGGAAACAACAGATAAAACCCAGCTCCTTAAGACAGTGTCAGAATACCCACTAAGTGAAAACAAAATGGCTCACTATGTCATTTTTTAGTTACAGAAGGAAACAGCATATTCTACAATTCACATTTACTGAGACATAGGAATTGCCATTTTGCCCCCAGAAAAAAACAGACAAATTATATTTCTTACCGAAAGAAGAAACCAGGGTTGACAAGTACATGGTTTAGAAAATATTCAACTTTCAGATGTGGCACACCCTGCACTACAGTTTCTTCCTCTGCCTATCTTCTGTGCAATCCAGTCTTTCTGTCTAAGCCTCCTGGGAGTATTAAGATAACTCTCATGTAGTTTCTATGTGCATTTGTTTAATGTGTTTGTGTAGTGGAAAACATGGAAACGAGGTGTCAAACTTCACTACCTGTACTAAGCAAGAGCTGGATTAAAACAGAAAATGCATTGTTATATAACTACAACTTGATGAAAAAATGAATTTTGGTAAAGACAAAAGTCCAGGTTCTAAATAGCATTAACCTCTTGCATTGCCAGGATAGTAACAACAAGGCTAGGTGTCTACAAACCATTACTGGAGCTGGAAACAACTCTGACATAAACAAAAAATAATCATATGCAGTTAAAATGGAAAACAAAACATTTTTATCCTCTCTATACTTCTTACCCTGACAGTCACAAAGAAAAGCAGCTACTATGTCTCTTTTCAAAGCATCTTGAAGCATTTATCTTTAAAGTATGGTTCACAGTTCTCCCTTTCCACCCATTATTCCTTCTGAAATGGTAGTGCAGTTATTTCACAACTGTTCTGCAAAGAGACTCCTGCAACTCCTTGGACTCTGCTTTAAACTGCACTGGTTTCAAAACTTCAGAATCAAAGTGCTTGAAACTTGCTGGTGGCTTTGCAAATAGGAAATGACAGCAGAGCAGAGTCCAATGCAAACTGACAAGTTATTTTTATTGGTGAAGCACAAAATATGCAACTACCAAGAAGACATGAAAGCAGAGACTCCACTAAGATTTAATGTGGGCTCAATCCTTAATTAAGGATGAGATGTATACCTGAATAATGTGTCTCCACTTCCCAAAATACATTTTTCCCTAACAACCCAGTATATCTTTGTTCCAGCTCATTCTTGGAGCACATATAATTGAGTTTTATGTGATAAGTCTCTGGAGGCTGTATTCATCAGGCTTATATAAAGGTAGCAGAGTGCCAAAGAACAATCTAGTGAGCAATGCCTTTCTATCACAGAAAATTTGGATTAAATAGATATCATATACTCAATTCTCTTAGGCAATTCCCTTCTGACATTCCTGACACCAGTTTCTCTAACCTAGAAGCTACAAGTAGAGGGAAAATACATTGCCCTCTAAGACAATCTCCTCAAGGGCAAAAAAAGTCTTTGAAAGCTTTGTAGATAAGCAAAAGAGAGCAGATGCAATATCTCTTACTTTAGGGAGGGTTTTGTCTGTCTCTCATGACCTTTCCATAAATTTACTGCAGAAATACAGTTCAGGTGGGAGCTACCATGAACAAAATATAGAATTGATTAAAAAATCATGTTCAGAATAGTCCTGAATGCTTCACCATCAAACTGTAAAAATTTATCAAATGTGCTTTTACATTAATGATTCCAAACCCTTGAGGGGATTGTGCACTTCGTATGTTTGTTTGTGTGTGAAGTGGAAGATTTGACCCACTTTGACAGAAAGCAATCATGTAAAATTTTCTTGACAAGTCAAGGAAATAATCTGTGCACAATGCTATGTTTCTGTGGGAATAATGAACTGCACAAGTTCAACTGGAAGAACATCGGTGAAGCATTTTTTTCAGAAAAGGAGCCGGGGATAGAATGACTCAGCGATCAAAGAGGCTTTAACAACTCATACTTTTCCAATATGGCATCATCTGAGTTATTAGCAGGACTATCAGTAGTCAAACTGACTAAGGACCCACATGAGTCAAAGCCTTACTAACGGTAATACTCTGGTCTAAGCACCACAGTTTAGGAACTATTATATTAAGAGAAAGCTTTCAGACGAGAGCAACAACAACTGGTACCAAAATTTCAGGGTATTGGGGGAATCAGGAATGATGGGGATATTTATTTAGTGGAAACACTAAATTTCAAGGAGATAATTAGTATTTCCCTGTGTCTCCTGGATGTAGGACAGGAGCAATAATCCTGAATTGCACATAGCTAAGATGTCTGTGGTGGTGTGGATGGTTAACAGAGAGAATGTATTATGTAAGAAAGAGAATAGAATCTTCTAGAAAAAGAACCTTTTGCCAGGAAAATTTCTGGAAACGTTTCTGGGGTTTGGAATGAACTAGATAATCTTAAAAGGTCCATTCCAGCTGTATTCTTTGTTATTGGGTCTGGGAGAGCTGAGTATTCACTTCCTGTGCTGAACTAGTTCTAGAAAAGTTCATGACATAGTCTTGGCCCAATGCATATAGTGGCTCACAAGTTTAGGTCATTAATTTTCTGCTGTGGACCTAATCTACACACTGCATGTTATTCTTACCACAGTCAGTACTGCTGTCTCTCACTTGCCTCTCCAGCACAGCATAGATTTTTTAGAAAAACCTATGTTTCCTAACCTACCTTGTGTTTTACTCCCTGACACGTTACTGGAGGGAAGACTCCTTTTCCAAACTCATAGTTGTTTCACTTTTAATTGAGATTTATTTTTAAAAAATCCAGTACTGTTCCTGCCTTTAAAAAATCCAGTACTCTTCCTGGTCTTTTTTATCAGCTGCTCTGTGGGGGTGACATAATTGAAAGTTCCATTTAATGGTACATGTGACACAATTTTAAATTCCATTTCCAGGTGCACAAGGACAGATAGTTCTCCACAGTCAATGTTTCTCTCATGTTTTACTACTGGCAAATGATGCAAAGTGAACAACATTGTGTTTGCATGCCTATTGGAGCACAGAGTGCAGAGCAGCACAATGCAGCATATGTCAGCTTTTGTCTGCTGATGGCAATGACCCCTTGAGCCAAATTCATCAATGTCTCAGAACAATAGATTTCTTTCTCTTTGATGTTTCTAATTTAGAGTAACAAATGGTTTTTATTTATTTCAGCTATAGTTAGTTCTGGTGATAGATTTGGACTGATACCCACAGAAAACAAAGCTGTGTGCTCACCCTTTCTTCTCTATTCCTGCAAAAAAGCTTTAAGTTGAAACTACTTTAAATATGATATAGGTAATCGCTCTGATTAAAATCCACTAAAATTTTCTGCCCTCCCTGCTATCATTACAAAATTATCTGCATTAACATTTTTCCCTTCTCCTCCATTGGAAACTGCAAAACATTGTTGGAAATGATAACATTTGCAGGAATAATCCATAGTTTGGTTGAGGAAATGACACTGCTCACTATTGGAAATTCTTTCAAATTTCAGGCTTGTCATTCTCTCTGACTTTCATAGCAATACTCACTAACAGAATTTTCTCCAGTTACTGCTAGAGAATCTAAAACCTTACGTCTTCATAAAAGTATCAAAATATTAAAAGAAATGAAATTGAGATATCTGAAAGCAGGTTTCAGCATGGGGAGGCCAGGCAAGTCTGAAATACTAGACATCAGAGGATAGATTACATACAAAAAACCCTGATGGACCATGATCGTATATGCACCTCAAATTGTCTTAATTACCAAAAATGAATGAGCTGACCACTAAATCAAGACCACTGCCCCTTTATATCTCCACCTCACTAGACACTGCAACTGCCCAAAGAGGACAACCTGGCTGCAGCAATCTTGCTACATATTTTCTTCATCCAGGACTGTGGCAAATCTTCTATGTGAAAAGCATACACATCTATGAATGAATAAAAATGTGAAAGTAATTTAGTTACCATGTGGCATGTCAAAACCCATTTCAGTTTGTCCTTATGAGGCTCTAGTTTGTTTTCACTGCAGGTTTTCATGCTCCAGAGGCACATCTGTCTCCAGGAGTCCTCTAAGACTGTTACCAGATGAAGAATTGTTTACACAGCGGGTGAGTTAACACAATGCTTATTCTTCAAAAACCACTGGCCCATGGAACCACACAATGCTTATTCTGTAAGATCAAGTTAAACATTAACCAAGAGGAAGAATGGGAGAGTAACCAGCCCAGTTATGCCAACTTTTCTTCTAACTTTCAAAGTAGTAGCTCATCAGGCTTTCAGGTATGGCTTTGGGGTCACTAACCACCAGGGACCCCCAAAGAGATTCCCCCAGGACAGAAGTACAAGTGTGCAAAGAGGAGTGAACACACATTAATGATTTTGAGAAAATTATTATCATATGAATATTCATTCCGGGAAAATCAATTAAAATGTTTGTGAAATATAGTAAATAAGCAGGAGCCTGTTCATTTTCAGCATGCGGAGTACTACAGAGCAAACTCCTACTTGTGCATCTGGCTGAATAAAGAATGTCTGCTTCTTAACGTTACATTGAAGTTAAAGAGTTTTACTTCACCAATTTTTGGTAACAAAACCACTGCATTCTTCTGGATTGAGGCAAAGCCCACAGGTGAAGAAAGTGAGAAGCAGAGAGAAAAGTTCTCTTTGAGGCTTCATGAGTTGCATTTCTAGAAGATGTCAGTTCACTCTTGCCACATTGCAGAATTTTCCCTGTGGAAGGTCTCCTGACCATAACCACAAAAAGGGAAAAGAAACAGATATGTGCTATACACTTTCTCTCTCAGGTAGGTTGTTCAGTGCAAGCATGGAAGAAACCATTAACGCCTCTTGCAATCCATGAGACAATCTTGACCTTTAAATCCAGTTTGCTAGGATAATTCCTAGGTGAGAATTGTTTTGAAAGTTTCTAATGCAGATTAACACTCTGGGCCACCATTTATTCAGTAATTCAAAACCAAATCCTGAACATATACCATTGTTCCAGACCCATTGTTACTCTTTTGCAAGCTGCATAATCTATGAATACATTGGCATGCAAAAGTGAGTGCTAATTACTAGATGCTGATCACAACGTGATAGACATCATCAAATTTTTTCATTGTATTTGATCTAACAGTCACCAGCAGTATTACAATGCAGAATAACTATTCTATCATATTATTATCCTCCTATGCATGGTAAAAATTTGCATAGCTGCAAAGCATTAATTTTGTTCACAGTTGGGGTTTCTGTACACTGATGTCTCATTTGAGCAGTTTAAAGCAAGATTTGAAATCTTTCTGCCTAAACTTTTCTTCATTAATTTTCTACACCCTTGAGTGACATTTTAGCTGCCTTGGGAATAATTCCTCTTTGTAATGAGCAGGAGGCACTGCTTCTTTTGGATCCTAATTCCTCTCTTCCTTTTTCCTTTTTTAAGTTTTTATCAAAAGTACCTTCCAGTACCTGAAGGGATCTGACAAGAAAGATGGGCAGAGACTTTTAACATGAGCATGTAGTGACAGGAAAAAGGGAATGGATCCAAACTGAGAGTAGTTTAGTTTACATACTAGGAAGACATTCTTTACTGTGAGGGTGGTGAGGCACTGGAACAGGTAGCCCAGAGAAGTTGCAGACAGCCCATCTCTGGAAGTGCTCAAGGCCAGGTTGGTTGAAGCTTTGAGAAAGTGTCTAGTGAAAGGTCTCCCTTTCCGCAACAGAAGGGCTGGAACTAGATGTTCTTTGAGGTCTCTTCCAACCCAAACCATTCTATGATTTTATCATTCCAGTAAATGGAGTATTTTGATTAATTATTTGCCTGCATCTGTTTGCAATGAAAGTAGAAATTAAAATGCCAATATATCTTCTTATCTTAAGAAAGGAATTCCGTATAAGAACAAACAGCATTTGCAGCTTTTCTGGATGAGAGCTAAGTGCTTGATCTTTTGCTACTGTTGTGGAAAAAACACCTCCATCCACAGGCCCTCTCGATACCAAAAATTAGAGGCAATGCCCAAGAAAACTGTGTAATCATTTTGCACATTGCATAGAGTATCTGTTGTGCTCTTGTCTTAGATCTATATATTCTTTTTAGAAGACTAAGGGAGACAGAGTTACCTGGAGGTGGAAAAGAGAAGGCTTTGCTCTTCTACCTGGACCTTCTCAGCCTCATGTGTCATCTCATGGTGAAGCTGTGCCAGCAACAGCAGCATTTGGCTGACAAAATACAGGTGGACTGCAAGCCTTATACAGACACTTTTTACTTCTGTTCTGCCCTGATTTGTTGGTTAGTGCTTTCTTTACTTCAAAAGAATGGCCCTTCTGATGTTTTCAATGAAAGGTAGGATTTTTGGATTATCAAAATCGTTTGGTCTTCGAATGGGAGGTCACTGTAAGGAGAACATCTGAGCAGATCCATGTCAGAATTTGCACCAGCTTAGCCTTCCATCCAATTGTCTATAAAGCAATATCTCTTCAGTATTGGCAACAGTCATATAATACTTCCCCATCACCTTGCAGTTTAGTATAAAACATGAACCTCAATGTCATGGACACACATAATCTGAGCATGGTGTATTGCAGGTGCTCAAAAGAGGGCCAGTGCAAACTTAAGACAATAACAGCAATTAAAAAAAGATGCATGTAGAAAACTAAATGAGAAGAGGAATAAAGTCAAAGGACAGGTATTTATTTCTAGGAGCTATAGAAAAAGGTTTTATTTAGGGACTTTCTCTTTTGTTTTTTTCCTTTGACAGTTTTTAAAAAAGGATAATTTTTGTATTGCTATTTTGTCCAAATAGCAATATCTGAATTTTATGAGCAAGAATCTACTTATATATCACACATATTTTTGTTCCAAATCTGGCTTGCATCTGCAACCGCATCTTATTCAAACAAGTTAAAAGAATGGAGAACAAAACATCAGGGAAAAGTTTAGCTATTAGGAAGAATTTTTTTACTGTGAAGGTGATTAGGCACTGAAACAGGTTGCTCACAGAAGCTGTGGGTGCCCCATCCCTGAACGTGTCCAAGGCCGGGTTGGATGGAGCTTTGAGCAGCCTGGTCTAGTGAAAGGTGTCCCAGCCCTTGGCAGATGGATTGTAACTAGATAATCTTTAAGGTCTTTTCCAACCCAAACCATTCTATGATATTATGATGAATCTGCAATTAACAGAAATAGAAATCTTACTGACATTTTCAAACTAATGTCTGTTCCAAATCAGATCACAAAATGGTGGTGTTTCTCTCAAAAATGAAAGTTCCCTCTAAAATTTCAGAGGTGAAATACTTGAAATATGCAAATTTTTAAAGATTGCTATCACAGTCCAAGTCCAGGCAAAATAAATTTATTTTTTGTTTGTATATTTGCTCTTACTGCCTTCAGAGAGAAAATGAGCTTGTAGACCTTAAAACCATTTACCAATTTATGAAAAAGAATATCTGAATTACAAATTGAAAAAATCTTTCAGCCTTTTCTCATGTTGCTATCAAAGCAAGAAGAAAAACAGAGACAGATGCTTACTGAGTCAGTTGTTGCAATGGTCAAAATCCTATTACCAAAGTGAGAGTTCAGTTCCTAATCCAGAAGCACTGGGAATCCTGCTCAGCCTCCTGGTCAGAGTGACCTCTACAACATGGTAATGTCGATATGGTTCTCATTGTCCTGAGGATGATAATAATAAATACTGTAAAGATCCTCTCCATCCCTTTGTTTTAAGTTCTGGCAAAGAGACTCTAGCAAACAATCCAAGGAAAACAGCTTTTTAATCCACCACATTTCTGAAGTGAACATCTAAGTGAGACTTGATACATTTTTAACTGTCTAATTCTACCACCTTAATCATGAAAACACAACAACCTAGAGGATGTTTAACACCATAGTAGTGAAATGTTGAAGACTAATCCTTTTGCTTTTCCTTTTTATCCACAGGCTGCTGTGAAGCCATGCAAATCAACACAGGGTTGTGGATTCATTTTATCTTTGCTAACCCATGCAAAGCTTAACTTAGCACAAATGCTGACAGACATTTCACTAACAACAAGTGAGATTTACTGGACCAAACTTTGCAGTGTACAAATTCCTTTCTTTAGTGAACATGAAACAGTGGATTTGAGATAGCCAGAGGTCTGGACTTACACGTTGATTGAACAAGTAGCAGCAGTCCATGGCAACCTGAAGCTAATAAACCATGCAGTGGTTGTTGCACTCCTGCTTCTGAAGAGGACGTTTCAAATTTTCTAGGGACATATAGCTATGAGCTGCACAGCTTGTATCCCATTATTTATTTTGTTCTGTGCTAGTACCAGAAGCCGTGTGCTACTTTACATTGCAAAAAGGGAGAACCAGGGAGTCAAACCCATCTCCCAGATGCTTTTCTACATTACTGAAGCAGAGAATGGGAACAAGAAGATTTAATGTGTAGTGTTTTAATTTAGTGTTTATGTGGTATGGCAGAACAGTGTGTAACATCCAATTCCTTTAGTGCCCCAGGGAGCATCCTGGAGAGTGACAAAGATTTTTGGAGACTACACTGTATACAAGGAAACCAAATCTTAAATTTTAATTTGACATCAATGCTAAGTTATATTTATTTATAATTACTGCTAAGTATCTGATTTAATTGAAGTAGCCATGACTAAAAATCCTAACAGGATAGGACAAAAAAATGGGGAAAAGGAAGCCATCTTACTAGGTACACATACTACAGTATTAGTATCTGACTGTACATGGACCCTTCAAATAAGGTGTTTCCCAATGTCCTTCTAGAGCTGTGACCACCTGCTGAAACACTTTTGGGCATGTCTTACACCTAAACGTCCAGCTGGAGGCAGGGGAACTAGACTGCTGTCACATTACCACATCACAACTCTAAACCATGACTAATTTAACTTAAATGGTGGCCACTGAATGCCAAGTTTGTTTAACAACTGCATCCTTGGAAAGAGAGAAATACTAGGGTTTCATTGCATAAAGGTCATGAAAAAATTCAGACGATTCTTAAAGGTGAGAGAAATAAGTTATGTTTTTAAAATCTAGAAGTAAAAACTGTACTAGAAACACAAGTGAAAAAGTAAATTTAAATCCTCAAGTTTATTTTGTGTTTTATTAACAGTCAGATCATTGGAAATAAATACAGATTCAAAAAACAAAAGTCAAGAATGTGTGTATGAAGTTATTGCAGCAATAGTGGCAACAAAATCAACTAGCTAATCAAAGCAAAAAATTCCAAGTTATGCAGTCCTTAGGAAAGAGCCTTGCCTTTTCTTTTTTAAGCCCCAAGAAAACTATCAAAAGTTAGAGATTAACTGCATGGCTCTTGAGCAATTTTAAATATATATCCTTTCTCATGTAGTAGGTAATACGTGCTTTATTCTTGGTATTTCAATTCTTTTTTATCATGGTTTTCAATCAGAGAGGATCCTAAAACATAAACTTCTTTAACTGTGGTGTGAAGTGATTTAAAAAACCCCTTCTAGTAATCACTGGACAACTAAAAATAATGGCAATACGTTTATTCAGGAGCTAGCAAAAGTCTGCTGAATTTTCTTTGATATTTTCCTGTAAGCAGTTAAGAATCCAAGATGATGTGACCTCTGGTAACAAATAATACACAAGTGTAGTCTATGCAAAAAGGCCGGTGGGTGTCCTGTTTGTTCATTTTGTACAGGTTGTTTTTGTTACCTCGAGTTTTATTGCCAGGATGGTAAAGCTGTGGTGCGGCCCAAAGCCTGCCACAGCTTACCAGACAGCAAGCCAACAACCATGGATGAACACATAGATGTCTGAAGGCACTCTGTAGAAATAAGCCTTTTCCCAAGATGATTGTAAGACAAATGTCTGGACTTTTGTTTTTATTTTTGAAGTCACCAAGATTAAGTAGTAAAATATATGAGAGGAAAAAAGACAAAATTTACAAGTAAATCCTGTGCAGCCACTCAGTGAGAGCTGAAAGACATTTTAAGACAACACAGGGAGTTATGACTGGACAGAGAGGGAAAAGAAAACCTAAAGAGAGGAAAATAGCTAAGATAAATGCTCATACATTGAGCACATTGCTAGCTAAGAAGCCCTCTTATTGCTCACCATAATCATTTTATCCCCTTTCCTTTCCTTTC
>VZTZ01013633.1:54451-64464 GCA_013400955.1 Drymodes brunneopygia
AGTATTTTCTGAGGAAAGTTGTTTGCATTTGAAAGTCCAGCAGCCTTAAACAGTAACAGAGCAATTAAACTGGCAAATTGTGACAGCCCGTGCAAGGTTGCAGAAGTTGTAGTGCTTAGTCTGGTGCCTTATGAGCCAACACGTGGAAAATTTACAATGGCAATTATTTCCTATAGAAAGAACAATGTTTCTCTCTTCTTACTGACCAAGAACTCTCAGCTTCCTTTTCAAAGTAGGCTAAATTGAGATCCCCTCACAGATTGCAACAGTGAAAACTCCAGGATTAATTTTTTTCTCACATCCAGGATTAATTTTATATCACATATACATTCATCTGAAGAAATTCTTGCATTTGTCTGTAATGTTGGAAACTGTCCAGAACTCAATGGTGGTTGGTAGAGACTGCACTTGAATCAGAGTTATATTTAGTTGTTATGAGTTTCTTTCTCTCATGTTACCTACCCTGCTGAGCTATGCCACACAGCTGTGTTGGAAGCAGACAAGTGTGATTAAAAGGCTTTGACTTCTTCCCAGTCCAAGTGCACTTTTATGTAGAAACAATTTTTTTTCTCCAAAGAGATTGGAGGGTAAATTGTCCCACAGGTTTCCAGGAGGAAAGAAGAAAGCCAAGACTCAAGCATCTTTTTTTTCCTGATTTTTCCAATTCACTAAGGAAGAGATTGCAAAGAAGTCATTCCCCTTTACAAACATTTTCTCCTTTCCCATAAAATTAGCAAAACTAAATATATGTTAAATACATGTTAAATATATGTGTATGTGTATATACTATAATTTAAAAAAAGTATATATATATATAAATCAGTGTTTCAGACTCCCTGCAAGAAAACCAAGAAACATTACTATGTTTACACTTCACATATATCCTACACTTTAGGAATCACAGAAAAAAAAACACTGGAAATTTTATTCACCTTTTATGGCCTCAAAATTGTTATAATAACTGCAGCATACTCCATATAAATGGCCTTCTTTTACTCCCCCTGAAGGTCTCAAATCATCATCTGAGGTATGCTGCAATAAAACATGATAGTAAAGCGTGGGAATGTGGCCCTTGTGAGGTATGCAAGTGTAAGAAAATATGTATTTGTTTTAACTGCATGCTCTATGATGAATGATGAACAGTTGCAATAGAAAAGTAAGACTCTTGTGTCTCATTAGACCACATCAGAAACAACAAAATACAGGGTTCTTCATGGCATAATAGGAAGTCATCCACGGACTACACCTGCTAGCTACTTGGAAACTGATAAGCAGATGATCCCTTGAGACTAATTCAACAGTAAAACCTACAAAACAAGAAACAAAACTCACAAGAGATTACTGAACGCCCAAATATTTGTTCATACACTGCTAAAGCAGGTGGGGCAGAGTTTTAACTGGCCGTTTGATGGTTATCAGCTGCAATACACAGTATAATCTGGCCTGAAGATTTAGGGCTTGACAAAGCATGGATAACACACCTTGGCCTTCAGGGTTGAAAGCCCCAACTCCAGCATTTCTGCATATTTCTGCTTCCTGGTGTTACCATGCTGACCACAGCATAAATAGTAGCTTTCAAGTATTTTGACTATTACAATCTTACATTTAGAAATGCCTAGAAGATAAACAAATGAGGTGGGTTTTTTCCCATAAAACTGATGAAATGCACCTAAAAGAAGGTATGAGACAAGTGGTGGAGATGAACAGAATTACTTAATCTCAGAGGTACCTGAAGTGTCAGGAAGGAAATAGCAGGAATTCATACTTTTACTTGAGTTCTAGTTTCTAGTGTTTGTCACCTAGTGTAATAGACAAAAAAAGAAGTTTACTAGTAATCAAAACCAGTGCTATTTTAAAACCAATACTATTGTTTTGCCCTTAGTGACAATAACAAATTGTAGGACTACAATTTTCAGATGTTTATGGTATAAAAGTTCAAGGCAAGATGGGGTTTGGGAGAACGAATTGTATCTGCCACTAGGCTCACAGTTCAGAAAGAACTGATTGCATAAAATGGAGACTGTATGCAGTAGATTTTGGTATCCTCTTCGTAATGTGGCAGGTCTCAATCAACAAAGACAATTTCACTGAAGTATGTAATGTGGAACTAGAGAGTTATATTTTACATCCAAGTACTGGGCCATTAGTATATCTGGGATGTGCTTCGTAGGACTTCTTAGATTATCAAGTCTCTTGCCATAGAAAAAAAGGCAATTTTCTTTTAGTAAAAGGCAGTACTGATTCTTTATGTAGTCCAAAGTCTACTTTCAGTGAAGCTGCCAGAAGAAGCAAAGGCACATTACTCCTGTGGGGTTAAATTTCCGAAGATGTGGCTTTCAGCAAACATTTAGATTTAACATATGACCACCTTTCTGAAGGTAGCATTTTTTCCAAGCGTTTTAAGAAAGCATAGCAAAATCAGAAGTCACAGCAGTTTTGAGTTATGCTCCTTTATCAAAGAAAGAAATTGCCATTGGCTCACAGAAAGTTTTCCAATACAGATGCTTTTCCTGGAGCTTTGACAGCAGAGCTGTGCCTCTGAATTGTAAACATAGCTGCTGCTTTGGCCACCAGAAATTTGGTTCAGAAATAGAAATACTTTTGAACAAGCTAGTCTTGAATTGTAATACCCTGTGAGTTTTTGGAAAAGATGCAGATACAATTGGAATCCATTCTTTCACATATGCTCAGAAACCACAGCAACAGCAATTTTTTTCCTCTCAAATGTTTTTAAATTCACTCCAGCCATTGTTTAGTGATTCGTAGGCTCTGCAAAAAAAGCAGATGGTGTGCTTTGACCATTGCTTATTTTACCAGCCAATTCTGTTTCACTGTTGATTTATATCCTTTCTCCTGCTTGTTGCATCTGTTCATTTCCTGAGGTTATTCTGTAGTAATTTTCCAGGGCAGGGAAAATTTCTGGGTTATGTGTGGATGGTGCCAAATGCTGGGTGGCTGCACCCCTAGTCCAGGCAGAAGTTAGACACGAAACAATCTTTTGGTCCCATGTGGTGTTTTCAGTCACCAGAGGTGTAGCTTCAAGTTTTTTAACCACAGTAATTTTTTCCCAGTTAAAACACCCAGTAGAAAGAAGAGTGCATTTCACTTGGTGGATTTCAGGAGTAGGTGCCCTAGGAGCAGCAAAAATAGACTGAAAGATGGTCCACATAGCCTTCCCCAGGGAAAGAAAAAGTGAAGGGACATGGGCAAAGCAAGGAAAACTGTTGACTGTCCTCTCAATGGTACAAGATGTAAGAAGTGATAGTGAGGGGCCACATACATGTTCTTCAATATTTGATTCTCTGTAAGCCAATAGAAGTCCTCTAAGCCTCATCTCTATTGTTCTACTGAAAATTCTGTAACTTGCTCTGAAAACAGATTCAGAGGAACAGAGAAACTCATCCCAGCTACCTAGCCTGGTGCATTTCAAGCCTTTGACTACAGAGGCTGTTGAGATTTGAATTGGCCCACTCACAGAAAATAAGGGGAGAGACTAAGTAATAACACACAGTTCAGCATCCAAACTGTAGGAACAAGTACATAATTTCTGGTTTAAACAGTTTTTCCTAAGCAAACTTTTCCTGAGAATCCAAATCATGACATTTTAAAATGTCCCTGTTTTATCCTTCAGTTCTCTTTTCCTGTTACTTTCCAATGCCATTTAAGAATTGGTACAGAGACACAGAGCAGCTACTTCCTTTTGATTAGTCTTAATGCAACTCATTTACTTATAAACAAAAAAACAAACAAACAGCCCCCCCCAACACATCAGCTTCAATCAGCATTGACTGTATACTCTCCCACTGGACACCTCAATCTGTAGGTGTAGGTCCTCATTTTCTGCTGTATTGTCTGTGTATTAACTACATCACACCATCATGATGAATTGCTGTCATAAGGATCAGCTGTTCCGCTTGTATATTCTAAATAAAGAAAAGGAACACTTCCGAGTTTTTATTTAAAATGTAAACTTTTTTGGAAATTACTGTATGAAATGAGCTGGATCTGCACCTGGACTTGTCCTGCATCTGCTGGAGTTCTTGCTGTGGCATTACAATTCCATGAACAGACTACAAAATACTTCAGCTCCCCAGCACTACAGCCTGGAGATTGTCACATTCACATATCTGACCTGGCAGTGTGTTGCTACATTGTCCCTTTATGAGGAACCAGCTCAAGGAGAAACGCCCATCGTGTTTTGGAGCAGCAGCACAACTGTCTGGTGGGTGAGAAACGATAGAAGCAGCTAAAGCAGCAACAGATGCCCCATGAGGAACAAAGGAAAGGATCACAGCTGTAAGCCAGAGCACATGTCAGCACAGGTCTCCCACCCAGTCAGAGCCAAGATTAGATGGTGCCACCTGACACAAAGGCACAAGAACCCACAGCTTCAGAGGATGAAAAATGGAGGGACAGGCCAGAAGGCAAATCCAACCAATAGAAACCACAGCAAAACCTACCCAAGCTGCAAGCAGCGGACACAAAAACTCTGCTTGTGAACTGTCTCTCTTTTCACACTTTTTGGGACATTTTGTTTTGACTGTTTATTGTTCAGAGGTAGCATTACAAAGCCTCATCTTCAGTTTCTCACAGACATGTCTAAAAGCAACAAGAAGAGGGACAAAGGACCTTATTGCTAAGTAACTCTGCTGAGTGAAAAGTAGCAAAGACTATATAGAACAAGTTACTAATGAAGCTTCAGGCAGGGAAAGCTGAAATAACCATGATCAAAACAGAACAGAAAGAATATCAACTAGAGTGTAAGCAGGAATATCAGCAATTAGTTGAAATTTGAACAGATCCTTTGGAAGGATATCAGACACCTGTCCAAGCCCAATGAGTCTGTGCTTGTGCACTCACATACACAGAACTTCTGTCACAACAGTTACTCCAAGATACTCTAAAGAATATGGAGTGTCTGCTGTAGGCTGGGGAATTGAGGGGAACAGCTTCATAGGAGTGAACCAGAACACTTCTACCAGAGAGTGCACTGTAACTTAGGACGCATGGTAGGAGGTGTGGGGTCAAATCACTTCACGAGTAAACAAAAGACTATTCACACTGAGCTGCTTGATGAGAGAAGGCCACTAGTTGCCTTTCTGATTGTCTATGAAGAGACTGATGTCAGAAGTAGCCAAAGGTGTTTAAGCAAAGGAGGAATACACGGTGCAGAATGTTGTCTGCAGAAAAGTTAAGTGGCTGAAGAATGTGCCTGCAGATTAAGATGAAACAGCAGAGAACTTCTGAATATCTAATTCTGGGCTTACACACTTCTAAAGAAAGCTAAGCACATAAATCCTTTTTTAAACATAGCCCTCCTTGTGAAGAAAAGGCATCACTATAGGATATCATCAGATTTTGTGAAGGTTTATGAGTTTACTTCAGGTATGTAGTACAAAATCTAAGCCACAGAAAACTCCATAAAGAACAGTAGAACGCACTAGTATAAAAATTAATTAGACCAAAATCTGCCCCACAACCAGAAATACTTGTAGAGATTGAATGTTCTTTGACACATTATGTAACGCATTGCAGCAAAACATTCAGCTGCTTCCAGGACTCTAAACAGTATGAAAATAGAGTTACTTTTTAAAAAAAGATGAAGACATATTTTTTTCTTCATTTGTAGAGTAAATTTTTATCTGACTACTTGTATATGGAAGTGCTTTATTCAAAGTAGAATTGAGCAACTTTATCTTTTGTTTCAAAATAAATGACCTTTAATGTTTTTCTGTGAAGGATATAAGGGTGAGATAAGAGGAAGATGAAAAATTAGCACCAAGTCTTTGAAATGTAAATTTCCTAATAAAAGATTAGCAGTGAAAACTGTTGATTTGTACAGTGTGATGGTGCATCATAGAAATGGTTTTTGAAATGCTGATGCACACAAGCCTCTAAAATAGGTTTTTATTTCTATAGCATGTCCAAGAGATTTTGTCTTCCCTTCACTTTTCAAGTATGTCAGTGCATGCAAAGATTGGCAATTTATTCAGTATGAAAAATTAATGACCTTGAAAAAATATGTAGGTGATAGAGAGACATGGCTTCTGCAGTAAACAGTCAAAACCCTAACATTGTTCTCTGGACTTTGATTTGTAAACATTCTAGGCAGTAAAAGAAGCTTTCTAAAATTCCTATAAATTTTTGGAGATTCCAGATTATGCTAGCACTTCAGGGTTTCAGATATAAATTCAAGTGGATTAAGTGGGAAAAGAAGGAAGAAATGGCTTGTAAAAAACTGTTTTCAGATCAATGTCAGACTTTGCAACACCACCACTATTCATATAAAATGTTACCAGTGTGACCTGGTTTTGTTTTAAAGTGTCTTATAATTATAGCAGTCTGCTTTGGAGGAGTTTTATCTTAGAAATGTATACAAGCAGGAAGAGAGGAACCTTTTAATAACATAAGGAGCAAGTGGCAACTGAGTTGTCCTCCAACCAAGCTTCTGGGATTGCACTCTTTAAGTGCCTTCAGGGTGGACACCAAGCTGAGAGTTAGCATGCCTGGGCTTTTCAGAAGCACTGGAACTGACACTAGTTTTCCTATTTAACACCTTTGGCAGGAGGGAGAGAAGAGCCTACATGTGGTACACAGACCCCAGCTAATTCATTTTGTCAAGTCTAGTGGGAGTAACAGCAGAGAGAGAAATAGCTTGATTTGGGCACACTGTGACAGTGATAAAGTGAGTGAGGAGGACCCAGCAGAATCAGCTGCCCAGCAGGCTCCCAGATCATGGTCCCTGGACCAGACACCATGAAGCTCTCTCAGAGCCGGATTGATGCCTTACAGGGAGATCCTACAGTATGGGGAGTGGACTAGTTAGGGTGATATGGGGACTGAGAAGGAAAAGAAAGTGGAGAGAGAGGGAACTACCTTTTCCCATTATTTTCCCATTATGTTTGTGGATTTGGTCCACAACAGACATGGGATTCTTAGTGACAGAAAATTGCACAGAAATAACCTCTTCAGCAATTTCTATTGATCTGCTAAAACAACCACTCTAAAACCATATTATTGCAAAATGCTACAACATGGAAATTTCTCAATGAAATCTGCAGTAGTCTAGAAGCACAACAGATATAAGGGATATGATGAACATTTACAGAAGTACCCTCCTAAAAAATTCTTATTTTCTCACCCAAACTACTTTATTCCTAGTGTATTTCTGGTGATGAACTCCTCAGTTTGAATCTGAAGGAAGCAGATGAAATTTTCATCTTAAAGTAAGGGAATTCTGGTACACATGGTATGTTCACCTCAAAGTTCCTTTGATCAAAAGGAATATGTAACCAAGTGCTTAACATGTCAGAGTCCTCTTCTGTCTCCTGCCTAGAGAAGGTGCTACTGCCAGTCAGCGGTTACAAATAAAAACATGGAAGTAGTGCAGAAACTCCCCAATCCCCTACATATCACCCACAGTAAGCAAAAAATGAAGAAAAAAAGCAACAGCAACAAAAATAATACACAAGGAAAAAAAACCCTACCAAAATTCAGACTTTTTGAAGAGGTGCTATGGAAGAGAAATCTGACACTTCAAATAAGCCAAGTGACTCAAACACTTCAAATAACTTCAAATGACTGGGCAAAGTGCTACAACAACTTAAACAAACATTTTTAAGACCTCTTGTGACTAAATGTTGATTCTATATTTGTATTTTTTAAAAAGACTGATGATTGGCTTGCATCCAGACTGAATTTCTGAGTCTGTGAAAGTTTCAAGATGGAAAGTTTAGTGTACGTTAATTAAAGAAAGGAAGTATGTTTCCTATCTGCATGTCACTATGCCACTTCTTCAATCACCTAAAACTCCCTATTCGTATTCTTAGGATGGTCTTCCTATATATTTGAGTCATTTATGCACCGTACCAGAAAGATTTTCTTAATTAGAAAGAAAAGCCTAGAGTTTCTATTATTCCTATTTAATGATTTATAGAGGCTATTCTTTGACACAAAGAATGAATAAACCTATTTTGGATAAACAACTTTTACCTGAATTTATTACTTGCTTTCTTCTACTGTGATGGGACAGATTCTTTCTCAGAATTTCTATTACAGAAATTTGTTTTTATTTTCTGTAAGTTCATCTTGCTTCGTTCCACTCATTCAGGCACAATATTACTGTAACTGAAGATTTTGGTCATCTCTTTCCAACAAGGAAAATCTTGCCTAACTCTTGATACCTAGAGACTATCCTTCTATGAGGGACAAGAAAGACATGGACCTGTTTGGTCAGGCCCAGAGGAGGTCCATGAAGATGATCAGAGGGCTGAAACCCCCTTTCTAGGCTAAGAGTGTTGGAGCTGCTCATCCTAGAGAAGACAAGGCTCTGGAAAGACCTTGTGCTGCTGCCTGTCAGTACATAAAGAGGGTTTAAATGAAAGGTGAAAATAAACCTCTTACCAAGGCCTGTAGAGACAGGACAACGAGCAATGATTTTCAGGTGTAGGAGGGTAGACTGAGACTGAATACATGGATGTGTTTTTTATCATGAGAATGCTTAGGCACTGAAATAGGTTGCACAGAGAGCAATGTGTGCATGTCCCACCCCTGGAAGTGTTCAAGGCCAGGTTGGACAGGCCTTGGAGCAACCTAGTCTAGTGGAAGGTTTCCTGCCCATGGCAGAATGTTTGGATGAGATGGCCTTTAAAGGTCCGTTCCAAGCCAAACTGTCCATAACTTCCTGATAGATTTAAATCATACAACAGGATATGTTTTTCCTACACAGACCACTCTGCATGAGGAATAGAAACGGTAAGAGCCAGGTTTGTGTATCTCATTCCACATTCTTTTGCTCTGCAACCCATACCTCCTCTCCCCTGGTGCTTCTAGTCCTTTTGTGTAACCTCCGAAGACCTTTTATTCCAAGGCTGTCTCAGATGTTATATCGTCTCTGCAATCTTATCCTTTTACTGATCTTTCATTCCAGCCCTTAGTTCACTGCCTTCTCCTGGTAATCTTGACCACTTGCCATACTTTTCCCCTGATCCATTAAGTCTCTGTCCCACAAAGTGCTCAACTCAGATATCCAGCCTGGGGCATGATAAATACTGTGTGGTTCAGCCTATATGAAATTATACGCTGCTTATATGCTCCAACTGAAAGGCCTTGCTGGGTTTGGTAGCCACAGTCAGTCCCATGAAGACTTATGTCCATCTTTCCTGGAAACTACAAACAACTCAGAGGAGTTTCTTCACTTTTAGTAAACTTTATCAGCAACTGAGTTGGTTTTAAAGTAACTTCATCAACCATTCTGCTCACTACAGCCTGTAGCTAAGAACAATGCCTTAAGCCAGCTACCTTAGGAAGCTGGATATTACAGTTGTCATCCTCACCGAAAGGCTTTCTGGTGCCTTGAAATCTGCAGGCCAGCTTGAAGCCAAGGCAAACTCTTTCTTCCTTTTTCATAAATACTTGAAATAGTAAGTCTTCATTAAAAGTTCTCACCTCCCAGGTGGTCATTTTTCTCTGTTTTAAGTGATTTTTTTTTCATTTATTTAAAACAGAATGCCCAATAACCAACCTAAAATAGGTATTAGACAGTTAATCTGCAGAAATATTGGCTGTGGTATGAAGAAAAGTTCAGGACTTACAAGCTCTTCATTTTTGTGTTTCAGTAGCAAATCATGGCATCTTAGTTGATGGTTACATTGCAGCAGTTATAACTGTGGTAACAAAAAGAGTTCACAACCTATAAGCCCTTTATTTTTCTGCTTCCATGGCAGATAATGGCATTTTAGTCCACTTCTAAATTACACATTATAAAAGAAATGGCATCTTTATTCAGCATTTCTACAATAAACTAATGAATTCTAAAAAAGAAATGAAGCCTTAATAGGAATCTAAGTGATCCTTATACTGACCCAAGCTTGTTAAGAATTTCCACCTACAGGCATTTTCAACATCAGTTTTTCTCTATTAGCAAATGTTGACTTTTTAATGAGATCATTGCTGCACTCTCTGGTGGTGCTATTTTGGTTTGCCTCTAATTATAAACTCAGTAGGTCACAACA
>VZTZ01013633.1:64602-135920 GCA_013400955.1 Drymodes brunneopygia
CCCCCCCAAAAAAACCCCAAACAAAACCTACCAGAATTAAAAAGAGATAAGGAAAAATCCTCAGAGAACCAAATTTATCAATAGTCCCATTAAAAATATCAAATACAAACTCGAGGCTGAGGGAGAAACCAGCAGGCACACTTTCACAGTTTCATTTTATGCTGAAAGAAATACTAATATGTCCCTAGATTTATTATATTTAAACCTTGCATGCTGCATGTTTCACTTGTAGAAATACAGTGCCATCACCTCAAACCTGCAGCACAGGAGTTCCAGTCTTTGGAACATCCCTGTCAGTCTTCCACAGTGAGAAGGAATGAGAACACAGATACATTAGCACTGTAGGCCAGATGGAGAGTATGTTTTCGAAAAGAAATTACCAATTGCCTTCACACACACTGGTTCATGCCAAGAAGCAGGCTCAGACCAGAACGGCTATATTCCTTCTGGATGACACTGTAAGTTAAATGTTTTCCACAGACTGACCTAGAGCCCTCCAGCCACAAGCAGACATTCAGGTCAGAGGATGAGACTAGCACTTCTTAGAAACAACTTCACTGCTGCCTCCGAAAAATGTCAGCATATCAACAGCAGTGCCATGGCAACAACCTTGTTAGCTTCTAAGTCACACTGCTTGGGAGCACAGATTGAGCTGAAGTGCAACACGACTGCAAACAACTGCAGCTCTGATAGCATAACTACAGCACTGAGAATGTTTCCCTTGACCTTAAGGAGTTTTTCTATTCCTCTGGGAAGAACCCAGAACTTTTAAAACCCAATTCATTAACAGAGCTTCCTCACGGAAGGAATACTTCTCCTTGCAGTTACAGCATTAGCAATAACAGTGAAAGATGGAAAGATTACAGGAAACTATCAGTGAACAACTCAGAGGCACTGTTTTGCCTAAACTACAAGGTAAGGGGAGAGGGAGGAAGAGCAGGATAAGTTGACTGTGAATACATTTAGATTGCAAATAAGAAAATGATATGTGACTCAAAAAGGGTTCAGAAACTGAAAGCATCCCTGAAGTTGCTCTTATCGCAATTTCTAGCCAGTTCAAATGTGGAGTTTGGTCATGTTTTTGAAGGGATTACAGAAATAACTGCAGCAATTGGGACTATGTGTTCCAATAAGCCTCTTTAACTCTTATTTTGTCCTAAGCTCCCCGGAGAGAGATGCACTGTGGGTTAGTGAGAATATCATGAAGGAAGATTTGTTCCCACCTAGATCTTGTGTTACCACAGCCTTAGTAGGTGAGGATCAGCACAGTTCCTTCTTGGCAAAGACTCCTTTGAGGCCTGGAAGGAAAGGACAAGACAGTCTAAGCAAACTGATAAGTCCTCACTGTTTCTCCTGTAGATCTTTTCAGCACCTGACAATACAACAGTGGATGCTTATATTAAAAACTACTCTAGTTTTCATGGAAGATAGGCAACCAAAGTCATTTGGCATATATATACAGAAGAATACGTGTTTATCAATCTTAACATAATAAGATACTAATTTTTATATAAAAACAATTCTAGTGAATGTGGCAAGCAACACTGTTGTGCACGCTGCCGAAATGTGTTTATCTGCTGATAGTGAAGGCTTACAAATATAGATGTAGCTGTTTGAAATTCATGATTTCACGCTATCCAAAGGGCTGAAAAAAATTTTCACGAAAAGGAAAGCATACACTATTTCCTTGTTTGAAATGTAGAGATAAGTGAGATGATCATGCTCCTTCACCCTCATTGCAGAATTAATATTGTCCTACTCTGAAGATGGTAGTGTGGTTTCCCTGGGTTACGCCTGGGCCCAGCACTGTCCTGTCCAAAGTCATCAAACAAACTGGTAACACCAGAAACCTCACTGTCATCCTCAAGTAGTACAGATTTCCACACACTTTTTTTTTACTTCCCTGCAGCTGATTCCTGTTTAGTTCATCTAAAACTCTCTCTTATTACTTACCAGCAATCCTTTAGCACAGGTTTTTCTTTAGCAAAGTCAGGCATTCACTTGGCTAGTGCTACATAGGAAATAGTTCTGGGTCATATCAAGCAGGAAAAGTGGTGCAGGTGGACCATCCTTAAGTAACAAAAAACAGAAGGCTGCAAACTTATCATCATTGGTAAAAGGTTTGACACAGCAGGACAGAAGCTCCTGAACAAAATATATTTGAGATCATTTTGTACATTCTGTCATCTTTGTTCTGTAAACTCCAGTCATGAAAGTGACTTGCACTTGGATTCATTCTGAAGTACAAGTTTCTTTTATTTTAAATGCCTCAAAGACATCTCTTTTTTTTTTTTTTTTTTTTTTTTCAGGAAGACTAATGTTCTTAAAAAAAAATCAAAAACCTGTTAGCACTATATGAATGTGATGAGAAGTTAAAACTCATTTGTATAAATGCCTAACAGACTTCGTATTTAGACACCAGGCACTGTAACAGAAACTTTCTTACTGACAAACATACGCAGTCATGGCAAAAGCAAAGAAAATGAGAAATGGCTGAGAAGGGAGAAGAGATGTCTCTTCAGACTTTAGCAAATCCAGCACTAACTTCTAATAATGACATTATCCATTTAATTGAAGCCAGCTTACAGACTGGGACCATATTCATCATTTGCACCTGGAAATAAACTGGAAGATAAGATGCAAACCAAAAATCAATGGAAACTTTATCTTATCTCTCAGTGCAAGTCCAGAAGAATACTGTGACTTTGGTTTCAGGATGCCCTCAGATTCTATTAGAAGAGGCTCACACTGTTTAGTTGCCACAGAGGCAACCCTTTCTCTATCCAGAGATCCCTCAATACTCCAAATAACAAAAAATTTTATAGATAAACACTTTAATTAGTTTTTGACATCAGATGTTTGAAGAACACAGTTTTAGGGAGAGATAAAGCTTCCTGGTTATACTCAGATTCATCTTTATTAAGGAGACTATCAAAAGTAATTTCAGACTTACCTTTAATTTAACCATTCAGAGTTACTACTTAGATCTCCAATGGCATACTCTCAAAGAAAACTTCAAGCTTAAGGACAGAGGGAGAGATTTTATCCTCCCTCCTTTTTGGCAAAAAAAGATTTTTATGATATAAACTCAATTATTATGATAAATACTAGGAATAGTGTGCTGGAGTTATGGAAGCTGCTGCAGAAGACTTACTGAAACCAATAACTCATTGATCTGATGAGTGTATAAAACTGATATTAAAAATACTCCCTATGGAGAAGAAAAGTAAGAAAATTGCTGTTGATATTGCCTTCTGAAAAGCACTTGTCAGCTGCACTAATGACTGCTTCAGACAATGTCCATCAGCGTGACAATATATATTTTTATCTAGGTTTCTTTCAAAGATGGCAGTATAAAATAATATAAATACTTTATCAGAGCTGAGGAAGCTTTTTAGCTGTTGCAGTGGTGCCCCCTACATGCCAAAACCTAAAGCCAAAAGATCTCCAAGTTCCCTCAGTCAAGTTAGTTACTTTCTCCTACATTGTATTTTGCACTGCTTCAGATTTTTTCCCTTCCAACTGCACCTCACCTACACCTCAACTCTAACAACAATTTTTCAACTTTTGTGCCAAAACCAACACAACAATTCAGCCAGCACATCAGATGAAATAACACTCTGAGCTTTGTCATTGCTGAGCAAAATAAAAAGTTAGAGGAAATCATGCTTACAATAGAAGCAGAATATTTTGTCAAAAGGAGACCTGGAAAATTATTTGCTGATTGAGACAGAGGGAAAGAAGGACATATAAGGGGTTGGAAATTCAGCTGCCAGATGTGAAAGGTGGGAAACAAGAGATAAACAGAATGTGATGATCACACACTGGACATGAAGCATAGGAAATAATTCCTCCAAACAGAGACTTGTAGCAAATTCAGTGGGTTCCAACAAGGGCATCTGAGACTCCTTGATGTCAGTGAAAGTTTTGACACTGAGATCAGAAGGATCTAAAGTTTGGTGTCTGGAAGCTTGGAATTCCTCTCAAGAGTGCCTGTTTTTATGGCAATGAAATTACCTTGTTAGAGCAGAGATCAGACTATTGCATTTTTCTGAATCAGCAACAGCAAGAATATCTCTGGTGAAAGTGAAATATGACTTTAGTGAATATAATACTGTATATATACAATAAAGTATATTTAAGTGGAAGTTAAAATTATTACTCCACCATAATTTTAATTACATCAGCCATGGCACATAATGGTCATTCATATCCAGCAGTGAGCCAACACATCATGTTTGGTGCAAGTTAGGACATTTTCAACACTGCAAAGAGCTGCTAAGAACTGTAATAGGAGGAAGCTCATTAGTTTCTAGCTCACCCCTTTTCTACTCCAAAGAGCTCTTATCTCCCCACTGGGAAAAACATCCAAGTTGTTGCTGTAATAAACATTGATTTACAAATTCTGGATGAATTTTAGCAATTTAGAGTAAATTAATGGAATTTGCATACTCCTATTGTCTCAGATTATTTTAGTTTTGAGGGTCTCTATCAAGATAAAAGGCTATCCTATCCATGACTTAAATTTAAGAAGCAACAAGATTTTATTTTGTGTCTAAGACTTCTTAGAGGTTGCCAGATTTAGAAGCAGGTTATACTTTCATTAGGAATTTGATACACTAGACATCTACATTAAGTACCTCAGTTGCAGACACCTCCAATGTACCTAGAGAATGACTCAGCAGTGTTGTACAACTGCCCTAATGTTATTTATGTTGATATTTTCTACACTAAACTAGTTCTGCAGCTTGAGGCAGTCTTCAGTTCTCTCCTTTGCAGGTGACATGAGCCGATGTCCACAGATCAGTACTGCTCCCCTGTCAGAACACAGGGCTGTAAGAGAGTGAACGGGACTATGATCACACATGGACATTTTCCTGCACTTCCAAACCCAAAGGCATTTGCCAAGACCTCAAGCAGTTTGTTGTAGGCTGCTCAGCAGGAATGCAACAGACCCTGGTGCTGGATCTGAACCCCATTTGGATGTCATTTGACAATGAGAAGCACCTAAGTAGTTATTAAAATTGGGGGAAAAAAGGAACTTAAATACCATTATAATTTGCTGAAGCTGCAAGCATGTGTATGACAAATTACATTGCAGCATGTTTGCTTTTAAAAATCTCCAGCTCTGACGTATTTCTAATTGAAGAAAAGTTTACAGCTTTCAACAACTTCTGTCCAAAATAAGAAGATTTTGATTTCAGAGATTTGTGGCTCTCAAAATAAAGTAAAGTAAAGTAAAGTAAAGTAAACTAAACTAAAATGAAATAAAATAAAATAAAATAATGCCCTTCAATTTCAATTGCAATAGTCATGAAATAGAATAACACTGGTGCAGAGTTGTCTGTACTTCCCAAACATTTTAGAAAAGAACAGAATCATAAATGAGGAAGGAAGAGTGAAGCAAAGCAACAGAAAATACAAGACTGTATTAGGTGCAGGTGTCCAGTATTTGCAGTTACGGTATTTAAAAAAGGGTAAAAACACCAGAAGAGGGAGGGGCAGAGTAAAAGGAAAAGATGAAGATGTGTAAAACAGGATCATGGACACTGAGCTCTGAGATGAAGGGGCAGGAAGAGGTGTCCTATCTCAGAGCAGGTGCACACGCTTCATCCCATGGAGACAATATGAAGCAGCTAATGAAAGATTGAAATCTGTGGGAAGAACCCATGCTGGAGCAGAGGAATGGTGTGAGAAGGAAGCAGCGGCTCTGTTTTACAGACAGAGCGCAACCCTAATTCCCCATCTCCCTGCACTGTCTTGTGGGGAAAAGAGGTAGAGGAGTGAAGCTGAGCCTGGTAAAGGGGTTGGGGAAAGATGTTTTAATTTTTGTCTTTGTATGTCACCATCCTACCCTAACTTAAACTGGCAATGAATTAAATTAATTTTCTGCAAGTAGAAAACATCTGGATCGAGACAGTATTCGGTTACTGATCTCTCTGTCCTCATCTCGATCTCTGAGCTTTCTTATCCTCTGTTCTCCCCCTGCTGAGGCGAGGCAGCGAGAGGGCGGCTGCATGGGAGCGGGCGTGGCTGCACATAACCCACCACAGCGACCCACTGAAGGTCACACAGCAATTCACACAAGCAAGGCTGAGAACAAAAACTGTCTCTCTGGTTTCCTAGCCCAGTTTGTGTTACTGTCAGCCGGGTCTCCCACCTCCCTCATAGCTGCAGGAGAACAAGTCAGTTCTTACAGAGCTCCACAGAAAATATCAACAAGGTACACAGAGTAGACAACAAGAGCATTGAGGCTGTGACTAATCCCTGACTTCAAAGGAAACCTTGCATTGGCAAAGCACAGCTGGGGCTTAAGAGACCTTGCAGTTATTTCAGTAAATACTTTGGCACTAGCCACATCAGTAATATTTCATGTAAACAACATCTGCAGAGTGTCAAGGCATGTCAGTATCATATCACATTATTTTTACACTCGGATTTGTTGTCTGCAGTTTGCTGTAAACACCCAGCTGCTGTAGAAAGCAAACCTTACACAAGAGAGTAGGGAAAAATTGGGTTTTTTTCTATTACAATTTTCACATGCCTTCTAAACCATGGCCATTCTCTGACTTAAGATACAGAAATTTTTAATTTTTATGACAGAAAGTTGAAAAGCAGTTTCAGTGTGGATCAGAAGAGACAGAAAAGTAACCACAAAATACATTTATTTGTTTTCAAACAAATTTACATAGAGATATATAGATATATTTAGCGTTACTATAATGGAATTTCACCAATATACCTACAACAAATATTTTGGGGGAGACACCCTCATATTTATACTGCATTTTGGAACTACTCCAATTAATATTGGAAAATGTTGCATTCATATGAGAAAAAAACACAGTGGGTTTTTTTTCTCCTGTCTAGCCATTAGCCATACTAATTGCGTGTGTCCTGATACAATACATTGTGAACAACCTCCACAAAATACCCTATCACCATCTGTATACATCAGTACAGGGCTTCCAAAAGAGTTTGTAAATATCACAATGGCATGGACAGGTCTTCCAGTCTAAGGTAATTTTTTGGCTTTTTTGATCTGTAAAAGTGACACACAAGGAAAAAACAAGCATGAATCTACTGTGACACTCGGCTGCAAATGGTCAATGACCACATCTATTATCTATTTGTTTTTCACATTTCTGTACAAGCAGAGACAAAGCCAGATACTCTGTTAAGCAAGTTTTCAGGCACTTATTATGAATGCCATATAATTTCAGGATTTATTTGTTTAAGCACATGTTATGCCCTACTATTAGGGCACAAATGCTTGAACATCTTTTCAAGGTGCACAAGTGGAAGCAACTTATCCCGTGGCAGACAATAATTTAAAAAATATTAAATTTTTTACTAAAATTATGCATTGATGAGAAAAATCAAAATTATCAACTTTGGCTGTATTCAAGGTTTTCCAGGCTATTTACATCATGTGTTGCTATGGAACAATATGTGTTGCTATGGAAGTAACCCTTGAGAAGAAAATAGAAATTTTGCACATTTTCCTTTCCCCACATAAAAATGGCCATTTAATTTTTACAGAGGTATTTATATAACAGGCACCTCCAGTGCAAGGTTATTACCAACAGTAGCATGCTGTGGTCTCCCTTACACTGTACTACACCAACAGAAATTTAAAAGATATTAGAGCATTCCTGTAGGCATATATTAGAATATGCAATCTGGACATGTAATCTCTCTCACAATTTAAATATTTTAAGATGCATTCTTGGATTAACAACCACAAATGTAATCTTAAAGCTTTGATCTTGTTTGAATCCTCAGGCTACAGGAAATCTTTGATTTTGTACCTCTATATAAGAGTTATGAATTAGAAGAGGCCATTGAAAAGTGGCAAAAAAATCAAAAGAAATTTGGCCATGATGATTTTGTGCTGAGTTTACAAAAGAGAGTGAGTGCATAGCCAAGACTTAGATAAGAGAATAATGTTGGAGTAAATGCGAATGTGTTGAAGAAGGTCTAAACTAAATAATGATACTGTTTTTATAGTAAAAGTGTAAGGAAAGACAGCCAAACTGAATCCTGTAAGTAATCCAATTATGATAGTGTCATCTGATTTTGAGTTTAAGCCAACCAATATCAATTGCCCAAACACCTATTTAAAAAANCAAGGTTTTCCATCTGCCACTTGTGTTATATCAAATTATACTGTGAATTTAGATTCAGATGTGACTCTATTCCCAAATTCAGCTACAATATAAATGCCCTCTGATCATTATTTGAAAGTTAAGCAATATCTAAGGTTGGAGAGATGTTGGTTATTTGCATTGAAAAGCACCCCACAATACAGCTGTCTCTGCTCACCTCAATGTGGAGTAGAAACACATATTTGGAAAAGGAAAGGCTTGCGTCCTCAATGAAAGCATGCTCAAATGAAATGAACACCAGCTCCCTGAGGATTTAGAGAAGCATATAGGAAAACCAATTGATCCATATTAAAAATCGGTAAAGAAAAAGATGCATTAGTATTCTGGTAATCTGATTCTCTCTTGTTTGAAGTTTTGCCTCAAAAAATTGTTCCAGCTGTTGAGTGCATCTAACTGGCAAACTCTGTTTCCCTAAGCACAAAGTAATTTTTCAGCTTACCTTTTGTGTGGTGCTTTAGCAGCTCACAAAGTCCCTTATTATTACCTTCTCTTTCAGCTGTTGGGATCAGCAAGGCTGCCCTCGAAGGGTTCTTCTTGCTCCTGGATGTGGTGACTGACCACGCATTGTGACCTTCTGTACCACTCACGGTCCTCTTGCCTGTGCTTGTGTCACCGCAAGAGTGGGATGGAGTGTGAGAGGCACAAGACCTGTGAGTTTATTCCACTCATTCTCACTCGCTTACTCTCCACTTCCAGCTGAGTCACTATCCTGTCCCTTCCAGCTGAGCACATTTAACGTCAGTAAAACAGCAGATAAAGAGGAAAAAAATCATTTGTGCACAAAGCTGAGAGCATAAAAGGAAATATTAACACAATCTTCCAAGACATAAAACAACCACTTTTAGAGTCAGTCAACTCTTGCTACTAAGAGGAACTGGGGAAAAAAAACAGAGAGGAACTTTTGTGCTTGCAGGATGGATATCTGACAGGAAAACAGCTTATTGAAGAGGAGGAGACTGGCTATAGAAACATTTGCATGATAGACAGCCTGGAGTACCATTTTCTTTTTGATTCCTTTTCTTTCTTCTGTGCACCTGGATAAAAAAATAATGCACAGCTAGTTGTCTCTAGACCCAAGAGATGATACCTATTTGTCTTTTAACCCAGCTACAACAAACAAGCCCTTCAGGAATAAATTTTTTATACTCCCTGTTTCTGTTTCTGCAGATTGCTCTTGCATTTTATGTGTCAAAAGCATACAAAGTGTTTAATTATTTCAGATTTACAAAGTACAGATCATTTAGCTACAAAACTTCTCCTTTTTCTTTGGAATAAAACTCTTAACTTGCCTTCTGGTAATTCTGCATTTCTGTACCTTTCACTGAAGAAAGGACAATCAGAAAGGCATTTTGATACTGAATATCAATACTATTTAGTAAGAGGCAGTTTTTGTCCTTCTTTGTCACCCTTCTTGTGTTAAGTGTCCTCAATTATTTTAGTAGGGCTTCTTAATGAATGGAAATTCATTTAGTGGGCAGGTAGTGTGAACTATGCAGAGCCTGGCAGTGAGTAGTTATTTCAAGCTAGATGTTGATTTGAGGCCAGTCTGTTGGTCCAGAGGCCAGTCTGCCATTTATCCCTAATTTAGCTAATCAAGCAGAAAAACAGTCTTCCCTTAATCGGCTTTAGTTAAAAAGTAATCAAGAAGGACAAGTGAAATAAATTACCTTTTTTGTCTTAAAAAATTCAGTTAGTTCTTGACTATCTCAACAAGTAAACTTTTTGCTCATATTATTCTGGACTTCACTGAGTTTTGTGATTTCTCTCTTCACTTAAACATGCTTGGCATGAAGCCAGATCCTTTTGGTGTTGAGCAAGGTGGAGCACCATTGCCTTTCAGGAGAGATAACAGACAACTTCATGATGGAAAAAACTGTTAAAATAACAGTGGTGAAAGATTCTATTTCAATAAGACACGCAGGCTTTTTTTTTTCTAGTTTTAATGATCATAGGTTTTACTTCCTACAGTAATTCACAAATACATTTCTCCATAACTCCAGACAATTTTCTGTAATTTTTTAGAAAAGAAAAATTTATTTCATTGCTGTGGATACAGTTTTTCCCGCATGAGAAACAATTACCAGTGCTATAAGATTGGTCCCTTATAACTTTTCATGTAGCTTTGCTTTTTTCTTAATTGCCTGATGTTACTGTCTTTTGAAAGATTACTGGATATTCAGAACATGCTCAGTTTCCTATCTCAGCACACATCATTGTTATCAAGTGATGGCCTGCCACTGTTAAGCTGAACATAGTTTGAAGGGAGATGAACATCACAGATGGCCATGGAATCTTCATGTGCAAATTAGGAATCAATAATGTGGTGTATATCTTAGAGTGTAGTTTAAAGTATTATGCATCTGCAAAAATACTTTGGGAAAGTCATCCAGAGCATGGAGTTCTTCAGGTACAAATATTAACCAAGAACAGCTTGGTATTTTAGTCCAGGACCTCTAGTTCTGACTGGACTGAAGGAAGTACGATATAAAAATGCTAGTCAGAGCTGTGTTTTAATCTGACAGGGAGAAAAGTACCATAAAAATGTTTGCTCACAGCGGGAGAACCGGGGTGAGGGAAAAAAAGTGAAGGTATTCAGCATTATGTCATATAGTCTGGAATATCCCTTTGGCTAGTTGGGGTCAGCTGTCACAGCTGTGTTCCTTTCACAGCTTCTCGGGCACATCTAGGCTCCCTGCTGGCAGAGCAGGAGGAGCTGAAAGGTCCCTGATTTAACGTAAGCACTGCTCAGCAACCACCAAAACATCACTGTGTTGGCAATGTTATTCTCATACTAAATCCCAACCACTGCATTATGCCAGCTACTAAGAACTCTATCCCAGCTGAAACTAGGATGCCCACATTTAGGTGAACAAGCACCTAAAGAAGAATCCTGAATTATTTTAAAGAGAATGCAATACATGCAATACTCCCTTGAAATTATGTTGCCAAATAATGCGTCACATTTCTTGTAAAAGCTTCTCAGTTCACAAGTCTTTCCAGGCAAAAGAGTTTATTTCGTAATAATTATTAAGTACCATTAAGTACCATTTTGCTAATTCCTTTGAGATAGTGAGTGAAGTGTAGAAGAACTGAAAAGAAATTGAAAGAAGTGATAGGCTCATGGGAATACCTACAGTACTAAAGGGAATTTAATAAAGGGACTGAGAAATGGGCAGAGAAAGAAAAAGACAGCTTCAAGAACAACTTAGTTTTCCATGCAAAATTCACACTCCCAGACAGTTTCGGGGAGCAGTTTGTCTAACCTGCCCTTGTACAGAAAGTCAAAACCACCTAAAATTAAAGTGTCACCTGCTATAAAATATAATTAATTCCTTGCAGAATGTGTTGGTCTCTTCCTGTCCTTTCTGTGGAGGACTTAAGAAATCATCACAGTTCCCTCACAAGACGTATTTTGTGCTTGGGGCAACCTTGTCCAAATACATTCTCCCCATTGCTCTCCTTGCTACTCTCTGCACTGTTCTTTCTTCTAAAAGGAGCACATCCTCCAGGTGACTGGGTAGCCCCCATAAAACCACCACTGTTATTTCCCCTACTTCCTTATAACCTCACCAATAAAGTGCCAAAAAAGAGTGTTTGTCTTTTTAAGGCTGTCATCGTGTTATTTTTTTGAAAGCTTGCCGGTCTTTTAAGCATTTTCTGATCAGTGACTGAAATCATTGACTAATGGCAATGTCGGTTTACACGGTGTCTGGGAGAGATCACCAAAAGCACCTCAAGACATGACAATTGCTCAGGGAGTAACTGATTTCTAACTCACTAAGGTTTAGGTAACTGTAAAGAGTGTCTTGCAGAGTACTCTAAGACCTAGTATGAAGGCAATACAAGTCAAATCTTGCTTCACCTTCTTCCTCAGTAAGCCAGTTGCTTTGACAAAGAAGAAAATAATATTAAACTGACAATCAGATCTTTAAAATATTCTTGCTGCTTTCATTCTATTGTTAACTTTTTTAATTGGCTGATTGAATTTATTTATCACAAGATTTACACCCCAGGTTTTAGCAAATTACATTATCTTTATTATCAGATCTTTACAAAAATCAGAGTTAGGTTGGTCAGCCAGTACTTTTCTAGTTCATCTTTCGTAAAAGACAAGTGCCATGTCACGGTTTTCACAAAATTGATTAGGTAACTAATTTTTAGCTACCTAATCAATGACAGAAAAGAACAGGTCTTCCACAGGTAGTGGCCTTCTTTTGCCATTAATGAGCAGAAAAAAAAATGCTGGAGGATTGCAGCTTTTGTTGGTGGTTGGTATTTCACTGCTGATAGATAATATATTTATATGATTATACAATGGAATTGTTTGTGTTTCTGAGTTATCATAGCCATTAAACCTTAGAAAGTATATTAAACCCTGAAAAAGAGGAAATAAGATCATCATCATTTATGTTTAAATACACACACATATAGGACACTAAACAGAAGAGACCAGACTTATGAATCATATCTTTCAACCTTCTACTCAGCAGGTTACAGTGGACAAATCTCATGCCTTCTGCATAAGTGTTACAGAAAGATCATCACCTCTGATCTTGTGCTGCTCTGCTGCTTGCCTGCTTTGACATGCCTGTGGATCCCCACACCACCTATCCTTCCTGGCACTCCCTGGGGTGTCTGCTGTCCTGTTTGCCTCTGGCTTTACCAGCTGCAGCATCCAGCCAAGGAGAAGGAGACCACAATTTTCTGTGTGCTGAATGCCACGGGGGTTGGTAAGGAAGCTCCTGGAAATGGTAAGCCAGCAGCAGCCTAGCTCAAAACCTGAACCTGTAATAAATCCAGGAAAGCAGATTATGACAATGCAGAAATAAATTTATTTTAGATGAAGATAACAAGTTATCAATATATTATTGTGTTCTAAATTTACATACAAGGAATAAATGTGAAGGTTTATTGATGAATGACAACACATCTGTTCAGTGTTAAAAAGAAATGAAGCCAAGGAGAAAACTTCTCATTCACCTAAAAAAAAAAAGAAAGTAAAATTCTGAAAATATAATCCTGTAAAGTCAAATAAGAAGCAGGCTAATGTGACTGTCCAAATCTAGTAACACCTCTACAAGTAGATATAAAGAGAGGAAAGCACAGTTAAGCCACAGGTCAAAGGAGGCAGAACCACCTTCATCTAACTGAGGGCAAAGACATATTGAGAGACAGACATAGTGACAATAATTAGAATAAATCTGGACTGTTTAAATACAGAAAGGAGTAAGAATGCATGTAAAAGCAGTGAATGACTGGGACAAGACAAAGTCATGTGTCTTGCAAACCAGATAAAATTAATTTATTTCTTTCAACTTGGTAGATATTGGGGACAAGAAGCCACAAGACAGACACAAACATCACAAACACAAATGAAGAAAACAACAAATACAAAAAAATCCCTGCACTTGGTGAGACTCAGAAAGGCTTTACATTGTAACTAATGAGAACATCCATAGGTTAATGTGGAAAAAAAAAAGAGGAAGATTTGATCTCCTATTTTTCAAGGAAAGTTGTTGCTCCAGTAATTACACATTGAGTAATCTCTGGCAATTTTCACTAAAACACTGATAGTAGCTACTATAATAAAAAAGACTAGACTGAATAAATAATTCATCTAGTATAGAATGGCTATTGCACTCCACTATAAGAATAATCTTATTTATGTCCTACTGTTTGTTGCATGCTACTCTGGATTTTTTTCTGGACATCACCACTCTCAAATGTTTTTTCTATTACTTCCTTTTTGTTTTTAATTGGATTTGTTATCTTGACATCTTAAAAAAATGCAACAACTGGTAAACTCTGTTTAAAATCAGTACTTGGAAACACATAGTGATGTAGCAAAGCCAAAGATGTTGCTTTGTCCACTGCATGTCTGCAAAGTTGAAATATACCACAGCTGTCAATTAAAAAAAAAAACAAACCAAAAAAAACCCCCAAAGGATAACAAGGCAACATGAAAGAAGAGACACAAATGAAAAAAAAAAACCCTATATTTGGGTTACATATTGTGGCAGCAGATGAACAAGAATTCTTTCTGGTCACAGAAAACATATAACTGTTCTGCATCTGTATTTTTTTCTGACTTGTAAGTGTTTTTTCGCAGACAAAAAACAACACAAAACTGAAAACAAACATTCAAAGAACAGTCAAAAAATAGCAGAATAAATGAGATCAGAGGATGTAATTGTTGGTTAGTTACATCACTTACCCCAGAAGTTCCTACACATTGATTCATCTGATTGCTCTGTCACCCACCCTGTCCTGGTGGAGGAATACTTTCATCACTAGACTTTTGTGGGTTAGGTAACCCTTGATATTCCCTTTTGAAGGTGTTTCTCTGTGTCAGTATATATTTCATTTGCAAGGTGGGTCAGGATGGGAATTCTTCAGCACCTCTAATATGTGCCTTATCTGCACTGGAGAGAATGTTGACCTGTAGTAGGTGAATGCCCATGGCAAGAGGATTGGGACAAAATGATCTTTAAGGTTCCTTCCAACTCAAGCAATTCTATGATTCTATGAAATTGAAAAAAACATGGAAAATGTCGAATTTCTATGTGTTTAACTGCAGAGGTAAAGTGTGAGCAGATTGTTTCATTGCCCGTTATTAATACCAAAAGTGACTGGTTCTGGCCAGTGCTTTGCGAAAAGGAGCTACAGTCCCAATCTCCCTGTCTGCTGCTTCCTGTTGGCCCTTATCAAAAAAAGCATGGGCCAGGACAGGGTGACTTCCTTAGGCCCAAGGCTGTTTCTGTGTATCTATAGGTTCTTGTTCATATGTTCTTATAGGTTCCCAAAATGCAGATTCTGGCCAATCTCACAATTTATCTAGCACTCCCTTATTTTTCCAACAAAAAGGGGATTTTTTACCCCATAATGTGAATGGTACTTGCCGTAGATTTCTGTAGATCTAATCCCTTTGCACTGCAGTAAAGAGGGAAGCAAAAGCAAAGAGAATGCATTTGTAGCCAGTCCCTTCCCGCTGAACTTTACTTGAAGGACATAAAAATTACAAGAAAGACAGTGTCAGAAAACTGTCAAGAGATGGGACAGAGTAGAAGCCTGAAATGTTCTGACTCCTACACAGACTCCCTCAATCCCACCAATACTGGACAAGTGTAGAGAACAGGCCAGAAGGCTCAGCTGTTTTAAAGCCCAGCCATTCTCCCTGCTGAGGCACTGCTACCATGAAGCACTGTGCCAAGAAAGATGCCAGTCAGGCAGGATTTTTTCACATTCATTTAGCAAACACTTTTTGTGTTACTTGCACCTCTGCTGCCCAGAGGTTAATCAAGAAAAGCAGGAACAGGCCTTACTGTCAGCATCACTCCATCACCTTCCCCTCCCCGTCTCCCACCTGCATGTCTCCAGGTATCATATCCTGATGTATTTTCTTTTCCCAGCTGAGAATTGGTAACTGATACAAGAGGAAACCTCTAGTAACTGCACTGTAGATCCTAAATTGCTTTCTTGAAGAAAGCATTATGGGTAAATCATTTTGTGGGAAAAAAATAACTTTAGGAGGTCATGGATAACTTTACACTGAAAAGGCAAGGAGACAGCACCTTCTGTGACATTAGACTGAAGTCCCTGCAGCTCTTGAGCTGGTGACTGTGCTCAAGACAGAGAGCAGTGCAAGAAAACACCTCTGAATATCAGTCAATGTTTATCACCTGAAAGAAACTTTTGGTAATAACTTGCAGTCAAGAAAAGAAACTCAAAATTATTCTCTTTATTTTCTTTTCCGTAGAAGTACTGAAAACACAAATGATGAATTTTCAACGAGGGTCTAAGGCATTACACCAATACACCTTTTAAACTGGTGAAATACTTCCATATGGCTGTAGTTATATGCCATGGGAATGATCATCAATAAAAAAACTTGAACACTGCAACAGCAACAACTAAGAAAAGCGTTCTTACTGTATCAGCCATTTCACCCAGGAGCAGCCATACTTCCTCCATCACCACTTTATAACTTGCTTTTGCTGACTCCTGAAGTTGTGACTTTGGTTTTACTAAATTACTCCAACCTCTTAACAGCAATTTCCATGCTTTGAGTTAAGTGTTTTCTGCCAGTCCAGCCCAGGTTCTAAGCATGTCATGAATCTGAACTATTAATTATTTATTACTTAATTATTTAATTATTATTTATACAGAACCATAGAATCATTTTGATTAGAAGGGACCTTAAAGATTACCTAGTTCAAACCCCCCTACCATCGATTGAACTTTAGGTTTTCTTTGCTGTTCTTAGAATTAAGGACATTCCCATTAGGACTCCATCATAAATTTGGGACTACTAATGACAGCTTTTGATCAATGAAGTAGCTATCAGAAAAATAATACCTTTCCTTATAACCCATGTTAGATGTTTCTAGTTTGTGTTAGAGGCTCACATTAACCAGAAACAGCTCAGTCCTGGCTCCTTTACTACTTCTTTTCTAAAGGTACTTGTTTTTACTTCCAAATATCTTGACTCAAAAATAAAATAATTGTAAAACTGTTTTGCTTTTAAAAAGTAAAAAAAATTCTGCAGTGATAAGTCCTCCACTTGTCATTGTTTGAATTACTCTGTATAACCTTATATTAGCTGATCCAGCACTGAAAAACAAGGTAAAGGTGAAGCTCCTACTGAAAAAAGAAAGCTGAAGGCAAGAATTTTTCAAAAGGGACCTACAGCTGTAAAAGTAGAAGGTATTTCTACCATCTGTGAAGCTTAAAAAATTTATTTGTCTGCTTTTTTCTACAGCAGATATTATTCTTTTGCCCCTGAGAAGTTATTTCACTAGAAGAAGAACATTCAAGAGTATGCCCCCATGCTTTTGCTCCTGCATCATGTAAAGTTGTTATGGATCTTGCAAAGACACAAAGAGCTTAAGTCACTTGGTGCAACTCTGTTTTTAATCTGAGTGTGATTTCAGCAGAAAGGAAATAACAGAAGACAGAATATTAATAAACAGACCTTCAGTATCTCAAGATCACCCTATTAAATGATCAGTGTAATCTGAAAACCTGTTTCCTTCAGTTGAATACCAACATTCAGTTTAGTTAATAAAGTTTAGCTGCAAGCCAAACAATTACAGACTTAATAAATCATAGAATCATACAATGATTTGGGTTGTAAAGGACCTTAAAGATCATCTAGTGCCAACCCCTTGTGCCATGGACACGTCAGTTAATGAAATTGCGCGTTGGAGTTCAGGATTGCGTGTGCATTTTTTGTGTTGAGCTGTGAGGAGTTCTAAATGCATAAATATCCAGTCTTCTCTTTAAGGAGGTCAGTGCTGCTCGTATTTCCTCTTTACAACCATACCTAACACAGACTGTGATCTTCTACATATTTCTAATAGTCTCCCCATCAGTGTCAGTCATTTCAGAATAGATCAGGGTACCTAGGAGTTTTCCTACTCAGCCTCTGCCTGCTGTTTACTTGATTCTTACTGGACTGGTTAAGCTGATCAGTGAAACTTTAATCCATACATGAAAGTGCTAGTTATATTTCTATTCCCATTAGGAAGGAGATGTATGTTTGAGAAATTTTCCAAGTACAAAACAATCCTAAAACAGAGTATAGTCCCTTATCAACTTAAAGCATGCATAATAATTAAAGATTTCAAAATGGATAAAGGGTATCAACTTAAAGCATGCATAATAAATAAAAATCTCAAAATGGATAAAGGGCTTAGAACTGAATTTTAGATTAGTTCTGATAAGATGAACATTAATTAAGATTTTAAATAGCTTTTTTATTATTGTGTAACTTTTTGAAGGTCAATAAGCAACCTGTTTCCAGAGCATCTGAAAACTGTAAAAAAGATTACTTTTTCTCTAAAATAATGATATACTCAGTCAACCAAGCAATTGTTGTCATGACTATCATGACAGTCCCAATCAATTGCAGTTGACATCAGTTTTACTCACAGATAGCTTTAGTATCTATCTTTGTAACTAATTTTATACAGACAACATGAGAAAAGACCTTCTGGGTTTGTTTCCCAGTCACTCCAATAGCAGCAGTCTCACACAAGGTGTCTTGTGGATCACAGTCAAAGGGTAAATCTCATCTTATCTCACAGAGTCCAGCTGAAGAAGGTGAGTCATACATAAGTATGATGGGACTACAGAATTAAGCCAAGTAGATTCAACTGAAAGGGTACTGTGTGAAAAGAGGATCACTTGCTTTTAGGTGTTAATCTTTCCTTATTCATCTGCTGAACATACGTGGACTACAGACAACTTCACCACTTCAGCTATGACACCCTCAGCTGTCATGTGTAGCTCTTTCCAGTACAGCATCAATGCCCATCTCAGTATTTTGCCTCACTTTCTCAATTAGTTTCTGAGATCTAAAGTAGACACAAATTAGCATTAAAGTGCAGAGCTACTGAGAATCAAGGAAAGACCACTAGTTTAGTGAACCACATGCCTGTAAGGAATACCTAATTTTGTTCACATGATTCTTATCCCCCATTTCGGAGTTCAGGATGATGAACAAAGCACCATATTATGTTGTGTTTAAGTGAAACTTTATCCATGAGATCTGCTGACAAACTCAGATACTCAGATAGAGAACTATCTTATTTCCATTTGATGTGCAAAGGAATATTCAAGGTAAACACAGAAACACTTTGGGAAGGCTTTAAGACCCTTGATATTGGTACAAAGTTGACCTGGAGGACATTCAGACATCCATTTTACTGTTGTTCAGAAAGGAGCATTTCCAGTATGTGTAGCCACCAGCCCAGTATGCAAGAACAGCTCTGCCTTCCCTTTCCAACAGATTTTACCTAGCAAAGTGCTGGAGACACTTATAGTAGAGGTGACAGACTGCTCTTCCTGGTATCTCAACTTTCTAGTAAACCTAATGCTGCATTCACTTGTTAGGCATGTTTTTACTGCTGTATGACATCTCAACAAACCTCCAACAGAAGCTCTGGAATAGAGAAAATAGAAAAACAGAATTTTAAATAGAACTGTAGAAAAAACGTAAGTTTCCTATGCCCTCATACTTGATATTTGTAGACACAAATCTTGATTAGCAAACTCAAAATTTAGCATTGGTAGGTAGAATTAAATTGTCCTTATATTTTAAGAGTATCTGAATTAGAAAGTTAGGACAAATCTAGTCCCACTCTTTCCTTCAATGGTGTTTATGCTGTTTTCCTGTCTAAAAGCAGATGTCATCAACAACAGTTTTATCAAAGACCCTTTTGAGTATAATATTTGCAAGCTATTCCCTTTGTTGTTTGGTTAGCAGCTTCTCTTGTACTATTAATTACCTCAGACCTCTGCCAGCATATGTTAATATCCTTGCACAGTCTCTTTCATGGAAAATGTCAAAGCTTAAATTCAAATGAAGGATGACATTTCAGTTGACATATTTAATGCAGAACGGTTCTTCTTTATCCGCTAGAAACTTCGGTTGAGGAAAACTGTAATATTCAAAGAAAAAAGTATTCACGTTTTTCATGAAATTGCTAGGTACCAAATGTAGTGAGGCAAAAAACCCAAGCAGTTTTGATATGATGAAAAATATGGCTCTACTTGCCAGGTGTCAACAGAGCACTGCCAGAAAAATAACAAAATATATCTCATACTTCTGCCATTTTTTTTCCTGATTGCGTGCTTGGACAGGATCTATAAGAAAGCACTTCTGCTTCTCCTGGACCATGTTCACTGCCTTAGACTAAATTGCTCTTGTTGGCAGTTTTCTACACACTTGCCTGGAAGCAGTAAGGGCAGGCTGTTCTGCCAGGGAAGGTGAACCAGTGCTGACATCCCAGAAGTGGCAGAGGCAGCAGCCCACTGAGAACAGCACAGGTCCACTATACCCAAATGAGGACACCAGTGTGGGGCTGGGATAGTGACAGGGGTGACTGAGGGACTTGTGACTGCCACACCTGCCCTGGAGGTGAAGCAGCTCCAGGATAAATACAAGTAGCCAAGTCAGCAGAGTCAGGGCAGTATTAGACTGGACACAGCATCCCGTTAACATAACTCAGGCAGAGGCCAAGAGCAAGACCTGTGCTCAGAAGTAGATTCTGAGAGAAGAAGAAGTGAGGTCCCTGAGCAGTACTTCTCACAGCTGCACAATTTTTGTCTCAGATGGATCCCTCCCCAGGCAGCTGAACCTCCAGCAGCGGGGAGAGGCTGCTGATATACTAATGTCTGACATGACATTCAGGGAAAAGAAGCTGCCAGGTCTACTTTTGGAGCTTCTAGAGAAAAGCTATGAGAATAAAGATGATCATTCAGATCAGATCATTCAGATTCAGTTTGCTATGTGAAGAATTTGCAGCTCCATGGAAAACACTTTAGTGATCTTCAAGTTGAAGAACACTGGTTAGCATTAATCTCAGGAGAGTTTTTGACGGAGTATTTTTTCTTGTGGTCTTCCATGGGCATTGTATAACCATACAGACTTCTTTAACGTTTCCCTGAATTGAAAAAAAGCAAAGTAAAAAGATCGCCCAAGCCCCAAAAAACCCAAAAAGCAAACCTCAAATTAAAATGATAGATAAGTCAGATCTGCAACTTAAATATCCTTGAGATTGACTCAAATGAATATTCCTTTTGTTTGGCTGTTTTTCTCCTCTGTAATCTTTGTGTTGCTAGAGTTTAAGGGGAAGAGCGCAAAAATGCAAGAGCTACTCAAAGTGTTAAAAATGGTGATAAAAATAGGAGCTTGAAGTGACAAAAAAGGACCTATCATGAGAAAAGAGGACTGAAATACATACTTTTACTGTAATGCCTTAGACTTATGGAGCAGTAGAACTAGAACTCTGACGAGCTTGAGGCAGCTGTGAAAGACAGTAACCCTATCGGATTTGTCAGAGCAGAAAAATGATTGACCAGACAAAACATCTGTATGTGAGCCCTACAAAAACTGAAGAATTACATAGCTAGAAATTAATATTCTGCATATCATTGTCACTTGATATTTTCTATCAGCCAGTTTTCTGGATTTAATAAGTCCTTGGTACTAAGTAAGTATTACTTAAACATCACCAGGTTTATTTTTATAACACAGACTGTATTTTTCTTTAGTGTATTTTCTTAATATTTGTAGCCTTGTCTCAATATGTGCATAGTATACAACAGTAGAATTGACATTTGGTTTTCACTGACTCTTAGCAGGACTCAGACCTAGTCCCATAAGTCATTTTCTAATAAGTTAAGCAGTGGTCAAACTCAAAATCCAGAAGCTTAGAAGTTCTGCCTTACGAGCCTTGGGCACTCTGTAAATAGAACCTAGAGTGATTCTCAGTCATTTTTCAAGGATCTTCATGAAATATATTGTATCTATGCAATTGAACAGAGGTAGAAGAATCTGAATCACAATACAAATTTTAATAAAGAATCAAATAATTGTTATAATGATAGTTCAGGAAGCCTCTAAAATATGTACTTAGATTAATCAAATATCTCAAATGGCTTATTGAACATCCTGAGGTTTACATGAAGTGAACAATAAGTGATCAGCATCCATTTTTTAAGCAATTTTCTTGGCACTGTTAGAAACATTTTATAATAAGAAAATACTTAATTTATAGTAAGAAATAATAAGAAACCCCTTATTCACTTTTCTGTACTTGGTCTTAAAAAAGCGTATATTCCCTATATTAATTTTAACTGACATATATTTGACATAGCAGAATTTTCTAGATTAGCATTTGTATTTGCTTTCTACTGTCATTGATTTTCCTTGTTCAGCTGATATTAATAAATTCTACTGCTAATTGATTTTGACAGCTTCCTATTCTTAGAAGACAGTGATTCAGTGAGCAGCAACACCATGTTGCAGTCACAACAGCAGAGAGTGATGGAATTGTCTGTTTCCTAAAGACCATTTGACTTTGATATTCTTTTCAGAGTTGTATTAAACTATATTATCTGTGTAATGAATCATATTTGTTCATCCACCTTTCAGCATGTTTACAAGCCAAGCATCCAGTATTGCAACCATTTGAAACATACAAATGCATAGATGTTGCACAATACATTAATAGGATTATATTTTAAAAATCTCTTACATGCCTGAAATAAAAGAGCAGGATGTAAATGGGCCTTAGGCCACAAAGGAGAATGGTAGTGTTGGGCAGCACTGCCCCTTTTGTGCCCGAACAGGACTACCATAGCATATTCCCTCATGGAAAGGGATAGGCAGAGTGCTCCTCCACCCACCTGGCTCATGCCCCGCCGCGCAGACAAATGGAAGTGGTTGGTCCACGGCTTCTGTTACACCATCACCACTGACAGCACAACCTACAGCCCCCAAACACAGCCTGGTAACTCCCTCTTCTCTCAGCTCCCTGAAAACTATCAAAATGACAAGAGGAGTCTCCTGGGAAAGGTTCAGGAGAGTATTTATGAGCCTGTAGAAGAGGAACTGCACACCAGAGGGGTTTTTCTGGAGACTGTGTGCTCTCAGGCAACTCTGGAACAGATTGTCCTGGGCCTTGCAGCTGGCTGATTTTCTTCAAGTCATGAAGCATTAGACATGCACACAACTGAATATCCCACCCCATCCCAAAACCTCATCTATGTTGCTAATGTATTAGTCTCAATATTTCACCCACAAGTGGTATTCAGGATCTTAGATTTATTTTGTTCTGCTCCTGGAGAATAATTTCTTCATCTAGACTTTCACTTTGACCAGCATTCATTTCCCACCTCTCTTCTCTCATAGTGATTTCCTCCTTTGGTCTTTTGAGCTCCATCTCCAAACGTTTACCTCAGGGAGTTTTGCAGCTGCAGCATATCAATTACCTTACAAAAGATGCTACATAACCGATTCACAACTATTGCTGAAAATCAAGTACAAAGAACTGAACTGACTGATAAAAGTAAATGCAATTTTCCATTCCTGCTTTACAAGCAAGCCAATCAAACGCGTCATTATCCAAAAAGCAGTATTTAAATTAACTGGCGACATCTAAAATAGAAATAAATAGGAATATACTGATCTGCTTAGAACAAAAATAGAACAGAAAAGACTCAGTAGTTCATCACTAAATGCATAGTCTGCAGAGCTGAACATTTGAGCTTACTGCTTTCATTCCTAAAATAAAACATACCTCAAATCTACAATAAAAGTGATGGACAAAATCACATCTTCTTGACATCAATAGTATTTTTTCTACACAAAGATCCCTGAACACCCTGAAGCCAAGTTATAGCATCTATGTTTTTCCCGTACTATTAAAGTAATGATGAATTCAGTGGGTATTGAAAGACTCTGATCAGAAGATCTTAAACTGTTATTAGTAAGATATCAAACAAACCTTTTAAAGAGGTTGTTTATGCTCCCTGTTTTCATTTGCCTTGTTTCAGACTATCAAAAACCTTCTCTTCTTTCCCCCTCATCCTGTTTCACTTAAAACTGGTAAATTTTAAATTTTAACCTGTAAAGAGAAGTAAGAAAAGCTGGAGATGTAAATTACTATACAAACAGATATTGTTTTTAAATACTGTACTGGCAGACAGTTAGCTACTACATTATATTTTCATAACAAAACATTCTCACGATCCTAAAAAGTAGTAAATTCAATTTTAATGCCTGTCACCCCTACAGGCCTCAGACTATGAATTTACAGTCTCAGAACTATAAGTTCAAGCATTTGTTCATTCACTGTTTATTTGGCTGGATAGGAACACAAAAATTCTGTTGAAAGAGCATCCATTTCTGGAAGGCTTAAGATAGGAAATTTTGGAACTTCTCATAGCTATGTTGATGACATTTTGCTGTGTATGAGCTCCTGAGGATGTTTTTTGAAGGGTTTTAACTTTAGTGCAGAATAAAGGTTGCTGCTAAAGGAAGAGATACAGTAGCTTTTATAATGAAATGACAAAAGAAATCTATGCAATGGACTGCATATATCTCTCTGTGTACAAGAGATATCTTTGAACTTAACTCTAGCAGCACCACGAATTCTTCTTTGACTCTTGTGTGTTTTGAATTAAATGTCAGGATACATATTCCTGTATATCTGTCCAGAAAGTATTTTCTGTTACCAAGTAATTCCTAGTGTCTTCACAAAATTGTAAAAATTACTAAGAATTATGAGACTAGCATTTCACTAATTTTGGAAAGCTTTTGGAAAATTAAAAATATTTAGGATTCAACATGCCCTTCACTATTTTTCCATCTCTGTACAAAAAGTGAGAGAGACTTAAAGAAAGATGCCATGACAACACTATTATTTTGTAGGATTGAGGCCCTTAATTTCTGGCAAATTAGTAGTAATACTAACAGTTTTATCCAGTGTTTGCTGTGTGCAATTTACATAGTATTTTAGCTATGATTGAAATACCTCAAAAAGAATTAAGCTAATCAAACCTCAGATCTCCCACCAAGTAGAAAATTTTAATCAACCATTACTTGGAATTTTGATGCAAGAGTGGAGATTAGTCTGACAGAAATAAAAAATTAACTGTGGTGCATTTCTATAAGTTGCTTTGTTACATGAAACCAATATAAAAACTGCCACTGACTTTGATTTTGTAGATAATTCTAGAACTATATTTCTCATATTCCAAGTACTATGTTCATTTGAGGAAAGAAATATTTTAAAAAATGCTCTATACTAGGTGGAATTCTGACAAGGTATGCACTCAGAGATGCATACAAAGTTGTTAAAAAAAATCAGTAAATTGACCAAGCTCAGAAGATTTAACTAATTGCAAATAGAACATCATCAAATCATCTTCTTCCTCTGCTTCCTGTCCAAACAACTGCATAACAGAGCTGTGCAAGGTCTTGAAGACTGAACCAACTGCAGTTCACAAAAGATTTTGTGAAATAAAAAAAGTACTCCACTTGTAAAATAAGTCTTATTTAAAGTGGTATCTCTGTTCTGTTCAGCATGCTGCTATGGCAATTACAAATATCTTCTTATAATTTTGTCCTCCCACTTTGCCATTATTAAAAATATGTTCTAAAATGAAGCAATCTTTTAACTTCCACAATTCAATTAACCATGCTTTTTTTGTGTGCTGTGTGGTACCTTGTGATGTTACACAACTAGACAGCACTATTTCTAAGTCGCTCTTTACATCGTTTTTATAAATGTGCAGGAAAAAGAGAGCAACAGGATGGTTTTATCACTTACTTTTAATGTGCTTTGTGAGGCATTTTTCCCTAATTAATCCTTTATCAGAACTGCATTGAATTATATGAGTTTAATTTTAGCCTATTATTGGATCAGTTCTATTTCTTGCTAATTTTTATTTATTACAGATAAACTATGCATTTAACTCAGTAAGACATCTATGACAGTTATTGTGTTTATCTTCTAACTGCCCCAAGGAAACACCAGTGACCACTGATTCTTTTGGTACAGTTTCTGCCCTGAGATAAGACTACAGCAGTTGCTTTTAGACATATAGGCTCTTTCTGAAATGCACATATGCTTTGTAAAAAGCTGTACAAATTTTCTGCATCTGTGTCTGGAGCAACTAAAACACATTTCTTTAGCCAATACTTCTGCCTGACTGCCCACACAATGAACACAAGGCTATTTTGTTAAGAGAATCAATGCTTCTAAAGAACTTCACTTTCAAAAGTCTACACAGGAAAATAGAATTTATTTAATTAGATATAAGAATGTGTAGTTAGATGGATATTTGTTCTGCCATCAGGAAAAGACTCGGCCAGGTTGGGGGTTGTCCACACAGATGTTTCAGGGGATGCTTCACACTCATGCAACTGAGCTAAGTCTTATTAGTGTGTGTGTAAGACACCAGTGATATTAACAATCATCCCGAAAGGTTGCAGTTTTCATTAATATATTATAGCTAATGTTATTCTCAGAACATTATTTATTAGTGGAGAGAAAGTGTAAGAGAGCTATTAATTAATTTGGTAGAGACACAACACTTTTTTAACCCTGTGTGTGGAGAGTAAGTAAGAAGGTAAATGGTACAATTTTTGTTTAACAGCCTTTTTCCCATCCCACAGTGCACCAGTTCAGCTGTATTTGTGAACACAACAGCACACAACAACCACGTTAAACTCTGCTATGACATGAACTGATTCAACACTACTCTCTTCAGAATTCCTCAGCGTGAATAATAGACAACAGAATCAAAATATGTAAAGCCACTATACATTAACCAATTTGCTTTGATTTGTTTTTCTGAAAATTAGTGAGTCTTTGGGTTGAACAGCAGGAGACTATGTTGTATGTCTATTTTAAGTAGTCCTCTAGGTGACCAGAAATTTACAATGTATTGGGAAACTGTACTGAATTTAGAAATTTTTCAATGCCAATTAATAAAATCTACAGTTCTGTAAACTGTTTTAAAGGCTACTGAAGGCATTTTCTGATTGTACACACATACAGGTACTTGGAGGAGCTGTCTGCACTGCTATGAGTATAACAGTCCCCACAAAGAAAATTACCTTTGAGTAACTTTTGGGGGTTTTTTTTCTAGATATCACTCTGCCCATTGCCATGGGCAGACACCAGCATAGAATAGGACAGCCACAGAATATTTTCCTAGGAAAAATTAAAGAAGATAAATATGTACTGCTTTATAAATGTATTTAAAATCCAATGCCATTTAAAGACAATATCTTTTTAGACTATTTGAAAAAAACTAATTTTTATGTATTCAGAAGTAACCATTGACAGAAAGAGGAAGGTGGATTCATGTTACTGATCCTCTTCAATTTTATTCCTTTTCTTCTCTTTTTTGTTTTCACTGATAACTGGAGCCAATTTATGTGAGAATTATTGATATTTTTGTAAAATTGTACCACAAAATAACAGTGAGTAGCAAAGCAAACATGCAACTGTAAGCAAAAGGTCTCTCTTGCACTGCCACTGAATGAAAACCACTTCATTGCTGGTTATACACCCATTCTTTGTGTCATTTTATGTTCAGTTTTACACAAAAACAGTTAGGTGTTTTTCCCACTTATAAATAAGCCATAATTCAAGAATCTCCTTTGTTTCAGAAACCTCTGTATCTTCCTCTAACTACCTCTGAATTTTGTTAGATCCCAATTCTTTTCCAGTTAAAGCCTAAAAATTTCTGTCTTGCAAAACAGTATATCTGAGAGTAAAAGCCACATCAAAATAGATGCAGCAAGGGCAGAAAGGACTGTTACTCTTGCTGCATTTCTTTTGCCAAACTTAAAGAAGCCTGCTTCAGGACAAAGCTGAGGTTAGGGAGTACCTGCAAAAATAGTATTGCCTGGGAGACACTAGCAAAAGTGGAAAAAATCTGTATATGACACATACTTCAGAACAAGACAGACACAATCTTTGTTCAAAATATTACACAGTAATGCTGCAGTTTAGAATTAGTGATATTTATATTCATCCTCAGGAAACCCCATCTGAACCGTATTCTGGCGCACAACAGTAGCTCACTACATTTTCATTTTTGAGGAAATGTGTGCAGACACCTTTGCATTTCCTTCTGTATGGCCACTGTGAAAAAATTTAATAAGTGAGAGCATATATATTACTAAACTACCACCTTACTCTACCAAATTCCTTCTTATGCTTCTCTCAGAGATCAGAATTCATATAGAAAATTGCTATTTAGCACCCACTAACTGGCATATTGTGGAAAATATCTTTAGTAAGCGTACTGAGACTGTGGATCTGGTAACAGCCATTGAAGGTCCCATGCCTCTCAACAAGCTTCAAGCTCACAGCTGACCTAGAGTACAATTTCTGCTGCCAATTGGCGCATCATCTGCCCCCTTTCAAACTCTTTCTCATTAGTCATAAGTGCAAGATACAACACAGAGATGACTGTAGAAATTTGCATAGTGCCTCAAATGAAAACCAGGCTAAAGTCTGAACTCTATGAGTATTAGTATAAATAATATTTATTCAGTGCTCCCATTAACTAACTACATTTTTAAATTGCAGCTAAACAAGGAGAATTTATCAATTGATCAAACTTATGTTTAATGCATAGGCAAACATAGCAAACCAAACACACTTGTATTGAACACACAGATTTATGAACTGAAGTCACATAACCTTTCTCAGTCAAATGACTTCCTACTCAACAAGCTATCTAAATGATAAAAGTGCCCCATTACTAAGTAAATTATTATTCACTATATCTAGAGGTAGTAAGAGCTGGTCCCCAAGTACTCATTCATGCATTTATGCTAATAAAAATGGTAGGTTCTCACATTGACTTTTGGCATCCATTACATATATTGAAGAACTCCTATGGCTGTAAAATACAATATAATAAAGAGAATTAATTCTTTAATTAATTTAAATTAAATTTATTCAGTCTTCAGCCATCACTCATATAAAAGAAAAGTAGAAGTTTATGGTAAATTTTTACCTTGAGTGAAACTCAAGAACCTCAGAAACTTCAGAAAGAATCTGTTATAAACAAAAGCGTAACATAGGAACAAGGAACAATTTCATCCATAAAACAATTTATTGGAAAAACATTGTTGTATTTTAAAACTATGATATTCTATTTTATAACTGTCAGAGGTACTTACCATACTTAAAAAGCCAGAAACCTAAATGAAACTTTTGCATCAGAGTGACCATTAGTAACCTCACCCAGCCTATTCTCATGTAGCCAACACACAGAATTCAGAAGTTTCTGCAAATTTTATTTCAAATACTAGCAGTTGGAAAACAAAGTCATAGTCATCCACTAGACGGTCAGTGAAATATTTACAGCAAGAAGACAACCTTTTCTCCACAGGCATAATTTCTGATTAGTTAGGTCGTTACCAATTTTGTCAGAACAGGATGAAGAGCTTAAGCAGCGGTTTCCACCACAATAGAGGTACCAAACTTTTCCCCAAAAGAAAACAGCTTGAAAAGCTGTTGTGATTGAGAGAATTACACTGGAGACAAATGTTTACCTCTCACATTGAACTAAAACATTAAAACCTCTGTATTGTTTTGGTTACTCCTTGCTGAGCAGAGAAATGCTTCACACCTTCCATCCTCAGAAAATGACCACAGGAGGTGCTGATAGAGGGACATCACATGCCCCCTTGGCTTCCACTGCCTCTGCTTCAAACCCTCTATCATAAATGTGTAATCCCCTCTTCTGATCCACTCTTCTACTCCTACAACCAGCAAGTTTTGAATAACTTATTGTTTCAGCATTGCCTAAGGGGTGATGGAAAATTTGGTGTCTCTTTTTGTTATTCATGTCACTTTTCATAGCTTAGAATGGGTCCTCAAGTAAATAGACAAAGCTTAAAAGGGGAAAATGCAAACAGAATGCAGCTGTCTTCCTAGTAACCTACAATAATCTGTGTTAGGATATTCTCCAACCTACAAATTCCCTCTCTGTAGAATATTATTAAGAGAGAAGCATCATATCTGTCCAAACATTTTCCTTACAGGCCATGTCCAGAAAATTTTGCAGCCTTCCCAGAACAGCTAATAAAAAGACTTTGATAGAGAGGTCTTCACTGAAAGAAGACTTCTGATTTGGATGTGTGCCTTCAGAAAATGTCTTTCGTGTCAAAGACTTTATGATGTGATCTACCTTATTAAAAGCAGTGTTGCCAGTCAGCAATTACTTGAAGGAGTTTTATGTCAGCAAGATAACTTATTATCAGTAGCTATGGCTGAACAATACATAATGCATGGAATGAGCAATATCTGAGCCTCCAAGTCCTCTCTGATTCAGTATGTACATGTGCATACATAGGAATATTCCTTCCACTATCATTTCAAACCAATTTTAAAAAATGAAGTTTTAGTAGTGGTAGTGGCAAACTCTCAAATTATGTACATGTTTCTGCTGTCTTACATCATTCTGGTAACCTAATCAATTTCTTTAAACAGACCCATAGCAAGCTCTTTGAAGTTCCCCTAGTTCTACAATATTTCAGCAGGTCTTGAACAACCCAACTACAACAAAATTAGAGCTGGGTTTTCAGCTGGGCATCTGCATTAAGAATGTCAGAAATATGTTTGGTAAAATACTTAACGCAGTCTCATCGCCTGCACCACATTAGTCAGTTTTGAGGGAACACAAAATTGAAGCGGCAAATTAAGTTCTTTATTCTAGAAATTAAAATTCTTTCTAAAATTATTTTCATTTATACTTTTAAAATGCAACATTTCAAAAAGTAGAAATAATTTCTTTCCTTCTTCTTCCAGGTTTTTGTATCTTTCAGGATATCAAAATATGTCAGTTATTTACACTGGTCAACACAGCCATTGTGCCATTCACAGCAGCATTAGCGATTTGTGCACACCTTGCAAACATACACTATAATAAACTAATGAAGTCAGAATTCCTATATAGTCAAATACCTCCAAATACACCTTATAAAAACAAAAAAACTTTGAAAGAGCAGCTTTGTTAGGGAAACAAAGAGAAACGTATTCTTACACATTTTAAAGACTTTGGTTTAAATTGTAGGAGAAATCTTGCTGCAGAAGTAGGCACTAAGTAAGAATTTGGGTTATATTAATCTGAAACCCTTTATGATCCAGATTCAACCCAATTTGTTTCATTTTATGCTGCATTTGATCTTGTGTACGATGAGTTCCCCGACAGAATCAGAAACTGTTATCATACGCCATTCCAAATTCAAAATCCAATAGATCTGCAAGCTGTACAACACCACCAGCAGCTTTCTCAAAAATTAATTCCAAGGAACTGCTTTAGGCACATTTCCTCACAGAATCACAGAATCAATCACAGAATCCCAGTATGGGTCAAGTCAGAAGGGACCATAGTGGTCCAACCTCCCAGCTCAAGCAGGTCATCCTAGAGCACAGTGCACAGAATTATATCTAGACAGTGCTTGAATACTTCAAAATATTTCATAATCAGGGAAAAACTGAAGATAGATACAACATCACGAAAAACAATTATCAGACCAAAGAATTTTGACAAAAGTTAGACTTTACATCTCCATTCAAGGAGAAATTCAGCATCACCAATTGTATAAGTTGATTTCCATTCATAGAGTAGCACTGGATACCCACTGCAAGAATCAGAAAACTACTTCTAAGAATGCAATGAGATACTCCAAATTAGTGGTATTAAAAACATGCTACTATGCATAATGGACCCCTAGACCAATGGAATTTTCAAAGTGTACCCCATAACTGCTTCCTCCTAGAAGTATCTGATTTATGTAATTAAATATACTCAAGTGCAGTTATGATAATTTATTCTTGAGAAACCTTTAGTGATAGCTACAGCTTCAGCCAATGTTGTATAGCCAGTTACCATACACAGTACTTGGGTGAACACACACATAAAGGATTTAATAAGTTTAAAACCACTTACTTAATTGAGTCCTTGCAAGACTTTGTAAGCAAGACCATTACAATGGCATTGAACTTCACCCCCCAAGTTATTGATTTATTTCTTGTCTGAACAAAAGTCATTGTAGTAGGCAACACCTAGGCTGCAATAATTGGCTCCAAAACCATTTTTCTCCATGCCCAGTGCACAAAAGAGTGCATTACTCCTGGTTAGCCAATCCTATACTTGTCAAAAGCCTGGCATGACTGTCCATGCCAGTGAGAGATTGGAATATTAATGGTTAATGACTCAAACAATTGGCCGTTTACAGTAGCCACCCAGCTGCAGAGTAGGTGCACACCCATCAACAGAGGCTACAGATGGGCGTTGAACACGATAAGGGAAGAGGCTGATAAGAGGCAAATCCTGCAAGGTGGAATAGTGCTTTTTATGATGCCAATATCCTTACATTAGTGGTTCACCTGTGAAACTCCCTCCTGGGGAGAACCCAGACATCCACAAGCAGGCCTGAAGGTGTTCATTCTCCTTCCCAAAGGGAGTGTCCCATGATCCACAGCATTACGTCACTCAGTGTGAAACTTCCTCCCACCGAGGAGGCATCTGGGCATTATCACCAAGCCTGAGCAGTTGACAATTCCCTTTGGAGAGACTAACCTGCCAGGTATGTTGCAAAAAGCAAAACAAAAGGCAAGTCTTACTCCAAGTATTTTAAATTTTATGCTTGTCATAAATTAGAACTGATCTAAATTTCTTGTCTTTTCACATCTCTTCCCATGGTTGTCTGAATGGATTTAGTTTGTAATTTCATGATGCCAGAAAACTGAAATCTTTAGATGCTCAAGATAAACTCTAGGAAGGAACACACAGTGTCCTCAAAAGATTTCCATTTATGCAAGACAGAACTGAAAAACAAGCAAACAAACAAACAAAAGAAGAAAAACCCCAAACCTACCAAACTTCACAAACCACTAAAAATACGATAATCACATTGAGAAGACATTAAATTAAGTCCATGAGACTAGACTAATAATCATCTGACTCCTTTAATGGAAAGGCTTTTTCTCATTTTATGATGGCGGGGGAGGAAGTATTTGCTTTTAGTGAAAGACTAAGTTTGCTTGACAGGAGACGTTCACAGTTAGCAACTGGTATTTTTGTTCTTATTTGACACCTATATATAAGGGGAAGTAACTGAATAACACGTTATGCCAGTTGGTGTTCAAATATGCATTGCACATAATCCTGCTTGAGAATGTATCAAATTGTACTTTTAAGAATAATTGAAAATTACACAATATAGATTTGAGAGGAAATAGTATCATTATAACAGAGTGGAGAAGCATTTTAATACAGCTGCTGCCATTTCTTCTGAAATGTTACAGTCATCATGGAGATCTATGTATGTCATTTCTTCAAGACCAAGAAAAAGGCTGAAGTTTAGCAAAGTGTTGGGAATAGAAAGTTATTTATTCCAAAAGGGCAAAAAGCTTGTTGGGTATGCATCTTCTTATTCCACAGTAAAGGGAGTTCACAATGCACATGGAGAAGTTAATGCAAGAATAGAAAATCTATTTCAATTTTTACCTTAATTCAGAGAAAAGTGTGAATTTAGTTAGTCAGGTATTGCTTGAGGTTTTTTTTGAAATTCCTTTTTTTACTGAAAGAGAAAGCTGTAACTGGATTTATTGCTAGAAATTATTACTAATAAGAATTTTTTTCATCACTCAGAAGTTATTGTAAAAAGGAAATAATTCTTATTAGGCATAACAGTCAATATTAATGTTTTTCTTAATCATTACACATTACATCTTCTCTCATCTAATAGCAAATTCATCATTTTTTAGAACATCTTTAAAAGATAAGAAACTAAAGCTCAACACAGTTTGGTAATCTGGTTGGGAAAAGTAGTCATCCTTGGCTGAGGTTAAAATCCTTTCTTATCATACAGGTCATTATTATCAATAATTAAAAGTAGAATTAGATTATTAATTTGTTAGAAATACACACCTCACAGAGTTTGTCTTTAAAAGGCTGCATTCACCATTTATCTTGTGTTTTGTATACTATGCAAATAATTTTAAAATTCTCTTTCTGTCACAAAAGGTCTATAGCTCCCTGAGTTTATATGCAAAATACACATTTGTAAGTATATATATACACATACACACACACACACATATTTTTATATATGTATTATATCTATCTATATCTATGTCTGTATCTATATCATCATCTATATCTGTATCTTTCTAGACAGATTGATATACACACATTTGTGTACATATGTATATATAAAAATATTGCTGACTCAATCTTAATTCATCAAAAGACAGCATGTTAAGTTGAAAGAACTGAAGACTAGTATCTCTGGCACTGCTCTGAAGTCAAACCAAAAGATAAGAAGATGCTAAGAGTAGTTAAAATGGGAAAATACTCTCATCCTCAAATTCAACAAAAAAAAATCTTAGACTTTTGGCACAGACTACACAGCAACTTGCTATATTTTCAAAGAAAGTTCTAGTAACTAGGACACTGACTGGAAAACATGCCAGTAATCAATGTGATATGAAGAATTAGAGAGAATTTTTTCCTCAAATCTAATGATTTGTAGGTGGACATTCTGTATCTGTTACATTCTCTTTCAAGAAATAAGCAACGTCTGTGTGACTGATTAATTTCTGGTTAAACCTGGGGAGCATGAGTTAAATCAGAGAGGCACCACAGCCTGGGAGCAAAGGGAATCCGCTCAGAAGTCTCCAACAAGCATATTGGTTCCTCAGGTAGAGGAGGATTCATTCTGGTTCTTTCTGAATGGTTAGTTAATCTGGGCTGAATGAAAGTGTCACACAGGGCCCCTTGTTCTCCTGTCCCTTCTATGTTCAAAGCAGAGCAGGAGCCATATGTGTCTCACATAGTTTTTTCAGACTGGAAAGCATTTCCAACCCAGAACTAATTCTAGACGAAATATCTTGTGTAAAGTTAATTTCTTCTAATTACTAAATTATTAATTATTAAATTAATTCTAATTAAAGGCCTTTGTACTTGTCTGGCTTCATTTCTGAAGAGCTCTAAAAATTTTCTTATCCGGATTCCCCATCTAATTCTGTTTTTAAGCAGTATGTTGTCTTTACCATGTATCATTTTTCAAACCATGTCTTTATCTCATAGCAAATGAAAGGGCAATAGCTTGAAGCAGTGTTGTGGTTTAGCCAAGTTATTCCCCAATTTCGTGCTCCCACTGAAACACAAAACCATGCACTGTTCCCTCTCCTCTTCCTGCCTCCTCCTGTCCCTGTAGGTGGCTGGATAGGAGAAGTGGAGGCACAAAAGGTAAAGATCATGGATTGAGATAAGAATAATTTATAATGAACACCAAGGTATAAGAAAACCAACGATATTAATAACAAAATCTACCAGAGAGAGAACAATTCGCAGGTTATTGCTCACCCTGTGGAACTGGAAATACATAAACCACTGCCATGCTACAGAACCCCAAAGAGTCTCTTTCCCCAGTCCCCAAAAAGGGCATGAGGTGGAATAGAATAACCTCTGGATCCTAGCCATGGCCCCTCATGGCTACTTCAAAAATTAACCCTGTCCTGGCAGGAACCAGGACAAGCAGGCAGCTCCTACATCCTGAAGAAACCTACCCTTCATGCAAACAGTAGAAGCTTAATACTTTTATTAAAGTATTAAGTTCATAATGATTTCCCCTTTTTAGAAAAACTGATGTTAGCCTGATGATGAATATTAGAAGATTCGTGTTGAAGTCTGCTTTATATATTAGCTTTTCACTTCAGATTGCACATGCAGTTTAGACAGCTCTGCTCATTATTCCTGTCAAGGCAAATGAGAATCTACATAGTAAGTAAATTTGTTCTTTTTTTTCTTTAATTGTTTTGCATGATCCCTAGCCAAAAGGGATCTGTTTCATCTTTTTAATTATTTTTGTATTTCATCAGATATACATCTTGCAAAACAATTGTTGGTAAAAATGTTAGTTTTAGCTCATTCACCTCAGGAGATTCCTATTGTCCACAAAGGAACCAAGGATTAGGGGAGAGAGATGACTGTTCTAGTTTCTGTGCAACTGTGTCAGTATGACTTTCAAGAAACATTAAGTATGTTCTTATACACTTCTCAGGAACAATTCCAGAAAATGAAATCATGCACACAACTGTAGAAGACACAGTCATCTATCCACTGACTCAGAAGAGCAGACACTGCCCTTTGACATTGAGGTGGGACTCTGACTACAAGTATTGAAGGCATGGAAATATAAGAAAAAAGAAAAACTAAAGGACAATACTAATAAAGACAGACCTTGAGAGTCTTACCCTAGGACGTCTTTATGCAATTTTAAGTCAGCCTTCATAACACAAATTACTGCAGTGTTTAGAGGCTCCTTGACTTCACTTTGTCAGCCTCAGTTCCCTGTGGTTTTAGTCCTCTGTTTGCACAGGTTTTTTCTCTTTCAAGCATGGAAGTCTTCCACAACTGCATAATTAAAGTGGAATCTTAAGTATTTTGCGGACTAGGACGTTGGTCCACGCAATGGAAGTATGACCTCTCAAGATTCCATGCCCTCACCATTGATTTCTATAAATTTTGCAGCGAAGAAAATAGGAGAGCATATCTGATGAGCCTATGTTTGCAACAAAAGAAAGACTAGAAGAGTGGCAAAAATAGAAGCAATTTGATAGAAATTAACAAGTGTTCCTAGCAAAAGCATGTCCAATCTATTTAAAATCCAGGACATCCAACTTTTGCCTCTTGTTTTACCTCCTATACATGCAACATTCCTCAAAACTACTGTGTTGGGTCCAGCCTGACATTGATGAGTTTTTATTTTCTTATGTATCAAGGATAGAAGGAGACAAGAAAAGGCCTAATGAGTGCTATAAATTCTATTGATCATTGTGGGAAAGGAAGCATGCGGTCAAAATTCAACATAATCTGTCCTGAAACCTTTGAGATTTTCATTCATTAAGAAGTAAATTATTACTGACAAATATGTGAGTTAAATTTAAAAATTCAACACATAGAGCTTAAGTTTTCCTATTCAAGCTATTTCTACAAGTTAGTTTAAATTAAAGACTGTAAGAGAAATAGATTTCAGTAGCAAAGGTTTAAAAAGCAAGAATAAACCTTTAATATTCTAAATGTTTTATAATTATGCAAATGAATTTGTATCTCTATAACTCCGAGATTTTTCATTGTTTTAGTTTTTACCTTTTGAAGGAGTTATGTATCTGTAGGTATGCCTGTACTATTCCTATCGTTGTATGTCCTGGGGTGCTGTTATGAGGCTCCTTTATTCTATAACCATCTGCTTAGTGCCCAAAGTACCTGTACCTTTAAGGTGGGCCCGGGTGCGGGGNCCCTTTGGTAGAGGAAAGGGGGAGGCCCCTTTCTCTTGGGAGGAAGTGCTCATTCCAGAGCATCTCCTATAAATTTTGTCTCTAAAACCAGGACATTGTGGCAGTATTTTCCATTTTGCTCTTTTTCCGTGGGCTCTGGCTCCCCAGCATTCCCAGGACAACAGGCTTCACTTACCAGTACTTAACTGACAATGTACACATTGGCACATCAGCACTTCTGGAGACTTTTCTTTGTCAAGCTCTGCAACTTCCTCAAGCTGCATCTAGAGAAGACATAAAAAGTGAAAGGGAAGCAATAGCAAAGCAGAAGCAGAACCCAAACTGAGGACTTCCTGAAGAAATAAGAAATTTTTCATGTGAGAAGAGGAAACCTAAGCTGAAGAAGGCTTAATTAGTTAGTTAATTAGTTAGTTAGTTAGTTAGTTAGTTAGTTGCCTTGATCCGTATATGTATTTTAAAAAACCTCTTCAGAGCTGCTGCATTCACACTGTGGTTATGATGTTCCATTTCTTACTCTGCAAACAGACAAAATTTTTGGTGTGCAAGGAGTGGTTTATATGTCATTGTGTACAAAAGACTGCATCAGGACTGCCAAAAATTTATCTAGACCTCACCACAGGGAAGCGTTCGGAGGTCAAGACACACAGAGTGTTTTAAATCATAGCAGGCCCAAAACACCACTGTTGGTGAAGTGACTATCTCTAACCAAGATGCCCTGTCTGCACGTGGGTTCACCCTGGAATTTTACCCCAAAGACAGAAAAAATCATGAAGTCATTTAGTCAAAAGTGTTTCTCTAAAGAAAACTAAGGGAAAGGTGTACCTAGACCCTTAATTGGGAAATATAGAAAAGGTAAAAAATCAAGGGAAAAAAAGAAACTGGCAAGTTGTTTTCCAAATGCTTTTCCAGTGCCTCAGTCTTGAAAGATAACTTATATTTCTTCTGTGTGGTTTGGCACTCAGTTGACAGGCACTATGTCTCTGGAGGATTTTAAGAATGCCATAGAGGTGGCATCTATGTTTATTTTCTTGTGTGCACTGAGGAAATCTCACAGAAAGGAAGATAAAAGCTTTAAAACTCCGCAAAGGAAATATGAACATGTTGAAAGATAACAGAGCTGAGGGAAGACAGGACACTTCAGTGTTGATTGGCACATGATTTAAGTAGTGTGACTAGAATGAAGAGCAATAAAAACAATGAAGAAACAAATAAAAGGAAACGGGAAAGAAACTGGCCTGCAGCAATATTTATATTCAAGACAGTTTTGAAGTAAAAATTTTTCTATTCAATTTGCGTGTTTCTGACCATAAAGAGAAACCCCCACCACACATTTTCTAATCAGCTGTAATGTACAAGGCCAGAACATAAGTGTCTACCTGAAGAAATGTCTGATTCATAATCTCTCAAAGAAGTCAAAGCCAAGACAAAATGCGTACATTCATAAAGCTAAAGAAACCTCAAAACAAGTAAAAGTCATGTTAGTTTAAGATGTGTTATAAAAATCTAATTTATAAGAATACCTAAGGACTGACAGCATTGATATAAAACTTATTTGTGACCACAATTACTGGAGACAACAGTTCTCAATAAGTACTTATGTGTGTGAGCATGTCAGAAAGCACAAGGTAATTGGTTACTTAAAAATTGATTAAGCTCTGTTAGCTAAAGCCTCTTGCTGATGTAAAGCTTGAACCTGTATCTAAGCTCTTACAAGACATCTGATTGGTATTATAATCAGAAATTGGAGGATGTAACAAAGATATTAAGAACAGATAACCCTCTTTATGAAGGGATTAAGGGATTTGTGTGATTTCCAGAAATAAAACTTTTTCTGTTATAAGCTCTGTTACCATTATTAATAGGTAAAGATATAAGGAAAGAGGTAGGAGGTGAATAAAATGTATATTTCATTAATAAAAATGTATATAGGCAGGAAGATGGAAAAGAAGGAATATTCAGGCCTTCCTCAAATACTGTCAATTGATTGCAAAATAGAAAAGCAAAATCTGCTGTGACACTACCTTATCTTCTAGAACTCTATCTCACAAGAAGATTCTAGCTTCACTGATAACATGCATGTAATTATGGGACTATAAAAAAATCCCCACTTGAATGCAGTCAAGAACCAAGCCAAATGAAAAAAATGTCCACTTACTTTTCTGTTTAGTTCCCTACCTAACAGCCACACTTCTATGACATCGATTTCAAACTGTTATTTATAGAAAAGTCAAGAGTTTTGTTATACAAAGAGGTTAAGATACAAAAAACTAGCTAAACCAACAGACAGACAGGTAGATAAATAAACAATGAATGGAAATACTTCCTTGACATAATTTGCCACTTAATCCCTAGAATTATCAAAGTAGGTTTCTGTAAGAATGTGAACACCAGGGCATTGCAGAAAGCTTAGCTGTTGGACCTGATTAATGTCAACTACCACACTACTTTACTTCCTGTACATTACCAGGCAGGCTTGTGCGTGTGTTCCCTGCCCCACAATACAGTAGCTGGAATATAAATGAGTGTTGTAAAAACAAAAGCTGTGGCTAACCAGAGGAATCATACCCAGCATCTGCTCCAGGGGTAGCAGTGCAGTTATAACCTACCCGAGTAGTACCTGGGCTGGTCCTTAAGCTACTCAGAACCATAAAAGTGCTGCTTCAAGGCAGAGCAGTTACCTCGCAGTGTGTACTCCCTCACTCCTTAGCAACCACAAGCCTGCCCAAGGGAGCAAAGGCGCCTTAGCTCTCGTCGCTTCATCAGCCCACGTCCGAGCATTGTAGAAATTCACATATATACAGATTTTGCAGAGATTTGAGGCAAAATAATTCAGAACATTAACTTCTTCACTGAGTCAGGGGCGGAGTAACCAGAACTTTACTAAATCTAACACTCACTTATGTTTGAAAGTACATAGAGAATAACATCTTAAAATTTTCTAGCAAAGACAAAGCTCTAAAAGCCGTACACTAATGCCATCCAGAAGCCTCTGTAATTCGGAAAGGATCCTAAGTAAGGGCCGAAAACAAGCAACACTGCATTCAATATGAAACATCAGTAACACATCAAGCAACAGCTGAACTTGTAAGTCACAGAAAGATGCAAATACACAGATGGAGAAGAAAAAAACATGGCTACCTTCCCTTGCAGTCTTAACAATTGAAATTGATTTCTCACAAAGCTCCTTAAAAGCTCGTAAGAAGGACCTTATATCAATAAGCAGAGTGATTAATCACGCTGTCCAGTACTTCAGTGCAGACATTTAAAGTTCCACATACTGTATAAATAAGCAGTTGATTAAATGGGATCGTACACAAAACATGCCTTCATAGATATATAAAATCAAGGAACAGTCATAAGAGAGAGATTACTGACTCCAAACAGAAGTTAAAATCCCTTCACTAAAGGCAGCAGAATTAAGAAACAAATTAATAATCTTATAAAAGGAAGACTCTTGAAAGAGTAGCAATTAAAGAACATGGCCTGTGCTGAATGATTTTACATTGAATGATATTCCCTTCCTATCTACTGCGTGAAATTAATCTCTTATTACTGTGAATGTTCTGCAATGGGCTAGTTAAAACTGCATAATTTATTTCCTAAAGTCTCAGAGACGCATAGGGTTTTCTGCCTTCTAGGGGAAAAGGGAGAGGAAGAGACAACACTATAAAACAGCTAAGTAGGTGTAATAAATCTACATCTAACAAAGGAAAAAATTGAGTGGAAAAATGAGAAAAGTTAGTATTTGAATTTAGAAACTCCACCCTCAGTCTAGATCATTGCTACAAATGGTTCCTTGATATGTTTGATTTTTCAAATCTCCTACTTCTAAAATAGATACAAGTATCCTTCCCAAACTCTTATAATGATTAAATTATCGGGCATTAGAGTGTTACTTGGCTACTAAGAACAGATGGAAGAAAGAATCTGTTGATGTCCCTACTTTTTCTTAATTGTTCTTAATAGCACTTGCAGATATATCGCTTACCTTCCAGCAGACCTGGACAAATCATGTAATGAGATAACAAGCCAAGTCTGAGTGTTTCCAAATTACAACCAAAAGCAGCAAGAAACACTAGTAAAATTACAACTGAATAAAAATCTGTAAGGGAAACAAACCATGATCAGTGAATTTGATGGGCTTCAGGTCAGGGAGCCAATTATAGGAGACGGGCATGAGAAACAAGAGACGACCCTAGATGANCAATCACTGACATAAATTCACTGAACATTATAGAGATAGTAAAAGAATTTATGGAATAACTCACATGATGCACAATGAAGGAAACTCCTGTTGAGAGGCAAATACATGTAGACAAAAACATACTGATATAATACTAGGAACCCAAGTATTTTAATAAATTAAATACTCACAGATATTTAAGAATGAAAATCATTAAAATACCCTCATCCTGCAGGTTCCTATATTTCTGCTTAGATGAAAGAGGAGCTAATTTTCTCCCAAGCTAATACATCAAATCCTGTCCCACCTCTATTTCTTAAAAGCCTCAAAAGTTCACAGTAGTCAGACATTCCCCACCCTTTAAGTACTCCCTCCTTGTCTGTATTGAGTACATTTAATAATCTGCTAGCAGTAAAACACTACTTTCAAAGCCAGTCATGGTGTTGTTTCCTGCCAGGTGCAACTCACTATGGCAAGAAAGACAAAATACCTATATGCAGCAGTATGCAGAAATTACAGCAAAAAATTAATATTCTCCCATTAAAAATGCAAAAAACAAAACAAAAAACCCCACAGAATACCAAGGGCATAAAAAGTTTGTAAGTCCAAATATTACTCTTTTTTTCACCCTGTATATATTTTTTCACTAGACAATAATGCTATGGAAAAACTTTTTTGAATATCATCTACGTTTACTCTTTGATTCATCATGCAAACATGGCTAAAAGACTGTAGCCATAATATACAATTTTCAAATCCTGAACTGGTCTGTAAGAGTATCTTCAGAGGTCTTGTGAAGTTTAGATCAGAATAGGCTTTGGAGAATGAAACCTCCCTATCTTCTAGAACCAAATGTTGGGTTCTCCACCACTGATAAACTTCACAGTAAAATAAGGAGGTTAAATGCTTCACAGAGCAGCTAGTTTGTTTATTTTCTGCCACTGGCTTTCTGACAGAAAAGCAAGTACAGTAAAAGCAGTCATAAGAAGATTCAGGCTATAATCAGGGAGGAATCACATGTGTATTGTCCTGGTTTCATCTGGGATGGAGTTAATTTACTTTCTAGTAGCTGGCACAGTGCTGTGTACTGGATTTAGCATGAGAATAATGTTGATAACACCCTGATGTTTAGGTTGTTGCTAAGCAGTGCTTGCCATAAGTCAAGGACTTTTCAGCCTCTCACACCCTGCCAGCGAGAAAGCTGGAGTGTCACAAGAAGCTGGGAGGGGACACAGCCCAAACAGCTGACACAAACTGGTCGGAGGGACATTCCATACCATATGACATAATGCTCAATATATAAACTGGGGAGAAGGCTTGGATAGGGCTGCTGCTTGGGAACTGGCTGGCCCTCAGCTGTTGAGTGGCAAGTGGATGAGAGGGGCTTAGTTGCCAGCTGGAGTTACACAACTACACTATAAACCAGTTGTGATTTAATCTGAACTACAGTAATTTTGAAATAGAAATCAAAAGGAGAAATTAGTATACAGAGTAGTTACATGCATGTTAATCTTAGCAAATATGAATGGTCTCATTAAGTACACAGCAGACAATAAAACGCATGAGTATTTGCAGAGTACGGAGATAGGACTCACTGAGTGAGAATATAGAATAAAGATAAATATTACAAAAGAGTGCATGAAAAGAAAAAAGTAACATCAAAGTTTTTTTGAATACTAACTCACCTGCTAAGATCTGGAATAAATATCTTCCATATTCCTGAAGATCTGAATTAATGCACAAAATACATCTCTCTGCCTGAAGGCAGGCAACAGTATCATCCCATAGTGACCAAGAAAAATTAGAGCATAGAAATCCACTGATTCTGGTACTGAATAAAAATCTTTTTGTTTGTTAAGAAACCACATTTATTTATCATATCAATACAAAGACTGATCTTATCCGTTTCCAGTGGAATTATTCACTCATGTAAGCACTAAAGAGTCACCACCTAAACTAAGTGGTTTAGGTTATTGTTTATTCATCTCTTTTTTATGTTGATAATTTCTCTTTTTTGCAGTTATCTTGAAGTTTGTGCTATTGTCTCCTTTCTTAAAAGACAGTGGTAGCTGGTGATAGGATTCCTTAGGGACAGCAAATATATTCAGAAAATTTTGCAAACATAATTCTAGAAACTCAAAAAGTTAAGACATTGGGCTTGTATTATCATCAACAGATCTCAGATTCAATGTTTTCAATATTGAGGACATTTCTGAGGAATGCAGCAGAAGGCTGGTTTTTGCAAATACTACTCTAGCCCTCATCTCTGTGATTAAAGTCTCTGCATCACTCAAAAAATAGTTTAGAAGAGAGAAAATAAGTACTCCTTGGAAAGTGACTAAATTAAGATATACTAAAATCTGTTCTAAACTTCCTTTTAGAGCTATAATTTTTTTTGCTAGTCTTAGACATTTTATATCTGATAGTTTATCTCCAGGAACACCTGATATTCTTTCATATTTACTTTCCTGCCAAGTAAACCAAAACCACTAGTTCTGAAAAAATGATTGGCAGACAGTCCAGAGACAGATGGTTACTTTGAAAATTTAGAAGATAAAGAAAGAGATTAATTTATGAAAAATGCAGAAAATAGAGTAGGAGAATTGGTGAACTAACAAGGGGAAATTAATATTTTAAAAAGTTAATCAAGTCAACAAAGAATGACAAGTATCTAAATATATATATACTGTTCACTTTGTTCTACTACAATTAGAAAAAAATCTGTTTTATTAAATTCTATGTTTAATGAACAATACTGTGTAAATTTGCTATTATAGCAATTTTGCATTGCAACTACCTTATTTGTCCAAAACAAATATAAGGGATGAGAGTCTTAGTCAAATAAATCCCTGGTTCCAGCTGTATAATCCAGAAGAAAACAAAGCTCATAAATCTGCTTAGTCTGAACAAAAGAGGCATGGAAACTTCTCATTCCATCAAAGCACTGCTTCAAAGTTTCCTTTTGATCAATAGAAAACCCAATGAAGAAAATTAATTTATAAAGAAATTCACTAGCAGTGCATATGGATGAATAGAGCATTAGATCACTTTAGTTCCAGCTACCAAATATTTTTCTTGGTATCACATAACTGCATTTCTAACCAGATTAGGTACACATGTTTACTCTGATATACTGTCTCATGGATATTTTGCCTGAGACTCAGAAGTCTGTGGTCAATTAGATAATTTTTACTGGATAGAATGTTTGTAAGTAAAAAGAACTTGATGACCAGAGCAACAAACACTCAGCATGCACAGGCCACCTCGCCTTCTTGTTCCTTTCTGATTGCTTGTAAATAGTAGATAAGTTTGAAATATCTTTCATTTCTAATGCTACAATTTAATTTATTAGGGCTCTTACATGAGAAAACTTATTTAATATTCCTATTTTGATTTAGAATACTTTATACAGAGATATACCATATATGTTTAGGGTACCACAAAGTTAGTTTTTTCTTCTCTTAAATGCAATTCTGTTTTTAATGGGCCTGATAATTATCAGATTCTCTTTACTGTACTGCTTGGTTTAAGGTTTTATAACAAGCACTGAATCTACAGAAGTAAAGCTATTTCCAAAAACAGCTCCAGTGCTGTGGACAAAAGTGAACTTTTATACCTGAGGCATGAAGAAACAAAAAGAAGACTGCTGAAACAAAGCTTACCAAATGACAGAAGAAGGACAAGGACACCTTTTGGGCAGCGTCTCTCCATGAGTTAGCAGGATCAGCCCTGGTTATTGTGGAGTAACCCTTCAAGGAGACCAGTGGCAGAAAGCAGCTGCATGCGTGCACACTAAGCTACACACCCAGACCCACTCATGGTACCACAGCAGCACGGTTCACCTCAGCTGCCCTGACAGCAGAAACAAGCCCTGAATGGCATCAGAAAGAAGAAAAAGCTGGGTTCCAGCATTGCTACCCACTGCTACCCAATCTCCCCTTTCCCCACAGAAAGCATAACCCACACCTCTGCTACATCTTTCTCAATGCTCCATGCATGCTAGAGAGTAACCAATATCACTTCCTATGCACCTATGGAAAAACTCATAAAATACTTTTGGAACTGAAAAGACTGGATACTTTGTACCCCTGTACAATTGGTGTCAAATGTAGAACCACGCAGAAGACCATCTGAAATGGGGCACGAAAAGAGCACCTGGCCACTTGTAGGGAAGACAAGAAGAATAGAAGCTGCTTCTTCTGCAGTTGTGAAAAGATGGATGTTTTTGAGCAAATGTGTCAAGAAAAAGACAATGTGAACGCTGAGAACAATTTCAGCAATATACTTTGCAATATTTAAAAGCTAGGTTTACAATTTCAGGTTTTGTAATGATCAGCATTTGAGAAGGTTCTCTCTTGTCTAAGTTCTGAACACTGTATTCTACTGAACATACTGAAATTGATCTGTTTCAGACAGGAAACAAAAGCAGTGAGTACTTTTATTTTTGCCACTGTCTCCCAAGTCCTAGTAGATCCAGTAATATTGTGAGTGATTTACTAAGTATGCATTTATTCAGGGCAACACTTTTTTTTCTTGTGCATACTTTTTACATGCTTGTTTTTAAGACCACTGGAAGACACTGAACACACATATTGTGAGAAGTGATTCCCTCAGGATTGAGAAAGCATAAACCAGAACCTGAAGCTTTGGAATCCTACTATGGCTAAATGAATAGAGCTGATGATTTTATTTTATTATTGACATAAATCCAAAGTGCCATATATTGCTAGTGCCATCATAATGCAGAACATTTGGGCATTACTAATTGTAATTTCTTACAGACAAAAGAAGTATCTGAATTTATTGACTTAGCACAACACAACACATACAAGAGCATCAAAACATTTTTCTCAGGATGTTCTGCAAATGGGTTCAGGAACTATCTGAGGTTCTCACAATATCATTAGCCTATATGTAAATTAATACAAATTCACACAAGCTAGAGCAGACTAGCAAATGTTGGCGAGAGGAGAAGATGCCAGCAAATTTTGCTTCAGCAAGTCTCTACTCTGACTTGTGGTACAGGACCTTAATTCACCCAGAGAAATTTTCAGATTTCTGGTTCCTGTGAGTACTTGAAAAGAGTTATTGTATTTAGGAAGAGAAATTGTACTTGATTTGTCCATGAAATAAAGTTCAATCTGTGAATTTCTAAGCATTATAAGAATTCAAGGTCAGCACTTCCACTAGTTACTTGGTTTTGCTAATGAGATTTCTGTGGGGATGGTGAGGTGGGGAAAGGGATGTGATAAAGTCACTTCAAGCTGTTTACAAACAAAGGGAATTAATACTTGTTTTCATACAAGACTTCAAAAAGCATAATCTTGTAATATTATGTTTTTCATGTATGCTTGGTGTTAACTTCTGACACCTTTTTGTGAGTGCCATGAATTTTTCTAATCATTCTAAGGAAAGAAAAAAGCTATCATTTGACTGATTTTTCTTTCTCATGGTTTTAAAAGGATAATGGCTCTGCAAACCTTTCAAGCCATGTCTTGAATTTCCAAAGTACATAATCCCTACTCAGAATATAAACATGCTGCTTTTAGGTTTCACTCTTTATGATAATGGTTTGGTCAGCAATTCATAGCCTTCCCCAGTTTCAATTCACAGAACTGAGCATTTCTTCCTTTTTGCCTTCCTTTATCTAAAGTCTTCTGTTTGCTTAGAGGCAACACAGATTCATTATTTGTGAATGACTCTTACTTAGAACTAACAGAGACACCATTAAGAACGACATGGAAAGATTGGAGAAAACATGAATTCTAAATGTGCTCAGATGTTTGGAATGATAAACTTATAGAATTATTTATTCAGGTTGGAAAAGGCCTTTAAGATCAACAAATTCAACTTCTAACCTAGCACCACCAAGTCCACCACTAAACCGTGTCTCTAAGTGTCACATCTTTGTGTCTTTTTTACATGTTTAAGGGAGAAACTGGCAGTATCAATTAGACAGTTTTATACTTTTCATGTGATAGAATGATTTAAGCATAAAGAAATATTTGCATTTGCAGATCTTTTGTTAGACAGGCCACAACATTCTTAAATATTGCCTGTAGTTCCTCTCCATTTATCAAAGGCCATTTGAAATTTCATACAGAAAGAAAATTAGTGATGCTAAAGCTCAATTAGAACTCAATATGATCGCTTCTGTAAAGAATGATCAAAATGGCTTTATAAGAACATTCATAGAAAAAGGAGGGGAAAGAAAACCTCAATTCTTTTTTGGACATGGTTGGAGAATATAGCTTCCAAAGATGAGGAAAAGGCTGAGGTACTTAACACCTTCTTTGCCTCAGTTTTCAAGAATAATACAGTTTGTCCTCAGGACAACTGGCCTCCTAAGTTAGTAAATGGGGACAGGGAGCAGAATAGACCCCCCTGTAATCTGGGACAAAGCAGTGAGTGGCTTCATATATATTCATATATATGTACCAGTACCATTCTTCTCTACTATTAAAACATAACCCCAGTAACTTAACCCTCACATAACATATAACAAAGGCTAATAAAGTGCTGCAGCACTAAATTCAACCAGTTTGAAAAAACACTAATAACAGTCTCACAGTGTTTAGGAGAAGCTATTTTATTACTACAGAAATTCAAAAATTCTGGAGACTCTTGGAACCTAATAAAAAAGAGCCTGTAATGACTTGCTGTGACAATTTGCCACTTCCTTGCACCATCCAGGCTTCTGTTCCTTACCTAGAGTCTTACATTTGTGCTACAGTTGAAGCTGGCTAAATGTGCAACCTCGTCACTTGAATAAATTTACCCATTTAGAATGTTTTTGTCTACCACGGAGGATTGCTTATAGAGATCTCTTAGCTATATGCTTTGGTGTATTTCAAATATTGCAGTCAATTGACATACCTGTTTATAATGGAGCGGTTTTTTTTCTTGGTTAATTTATGCAGAAAACAGGAATGAGACAGACTTATGTATTTAAAATTTGGTGGAGAAGATTTACAACTGGAGTCAAAACTAACAGCTTGCAAAAAAAATCCCTCTACAGAGAGAAAAGTAGGTGGGTTTCTCTTAAACAGGAGAGCCTTTCCAGAAATCCAAAATCATCATACAGAAGCTGATAGAGAAAATTATCATAGCGAAGTATCAGACAAATTCAGGTGCCTGAGCCATGCAGACTACATTGCTTACACAGCAGTGCCGGCTTTTCCTTCAGATGTTTTTGCAGATGCTCTGGCAGTACAGCCAGAAGAAACATTGTGCTGATGTTCCCTATACCTCTGAGTCTGAAGTTTCATATTAGGCAGGAAACACTGTCAAGATACTGGGGAAACATGTCAGAACTGGAAATGCATTAGCTTTTCTTCTGACTAACAACTTCATAACAGCAGACTGATTTAAGTAACTCTAAAACTTCGCCATGGTGTTCTTCTAGCTTACTTTCCCATCATTAAAATTAAGGGATTCTACATGTTCAGTCTTTTTTCAGTCTTAGAATTCTATCCAGATATTACTTTAGAAATTCCTCTAAACATTTTAGGCTAATGGGTAGGACGTTAAATTGGTACAAGAGTTCCAACTGTTCCTGTAACAATGACCCAATAAGATCAGAGTACTTCCTCTTGCTGTGTCACAGTGGTCTATTTTGGCTTGAACTCAACCTTTTCATAGTTTAGGCCTTTTTTTTTCCCCTTCCAGACTTTGAAATTTCCAAGCTATTTTTAAGTGTGCAATGAGGAATACAGGAAGGCAGAAGGAATAGAAAACCTATCATTAAGGGCACTGAAACTCAATGAGCCTAAAAAACAGCTGTTCGGGCACATTGTATCATAATAATTAAAGAATAATTTTTCAGGCATATCTTATATGCAGATGTCTGATTGAACATTGAGATAACTGGTCACTTTTGAAAAGAATTTGAAAGATGACTTCAGCTGATATTCTCTTATGTAGGGTCCTCAAAAGAGTATGAAGTAAAATTGTAGATAGAAAGAGGGTTAGATAAGAAAAGAAAATGGTGAAAATTATGTATTATGAAGAAACTCAATTAACAAGGAAGGATTAATGACTTATAAAGGACATTTATTTGTGCTAATCTTCAAAGGTTTTGAAAGCAGACCTTCAGAATTGAGCTTGTTTACATTTTTTGATCTTGAGGTATAGAGGCTTATTGCACTTTGATGTCCAAGTAGTGAATCTGATATCTGCTTAAAAAGTCAGTAGATGAATAAAAATATTTTTATCTTTGACGGGAAAAACATCATAAAAATATGTCTGTCTTTTATAAAGACAGTATCTGTCTTTCTATTTATACATTCCAAGTGTTCTGTTGTCACTATTAGTTATGCTAGCAAATAAATACAAATGTGTTGACATAATAAAATTATATGCACATGAAATAACTGCCTGGTTATGGCCATCTTATTACTCATCCATCATTATTTTTACCTCTTTTCTAAAGAGGACAAACTCCACTTGAGTTTAAACAAATGTCCGGTGTCAAAATTCACAGAAAATCACTGGCTTTCAGGTTTCTAAGAAAGAAGAGTGTTTTATACTTAACTTTAAAAAGTACAAGATACTGAGAAGATCTGACATTGTCGTTTAGCATTTACTTCCATCTTTATCAAATCCCTGCATAATGCAAACAGGAAGGAGATTTTCAGCTAATGCCCTTTTAACCTTAAAAGACAGATGAAGAAAGCACAGAGATGGCAAAGAGATGCTGCCAGACATCCCAATCTCTTTGCACAGGACAGAATAAATGAGAGTAATAGGAAACTCTCTAAATACCTGAGTAATTATGCAAAAGTGACCTTAGCACTTAAAATAAATGTAGAGTGGACAAGGCACAGCATTTTAAACTCTATATTAGCCAAGATATTTGGACTGCTTTGATATAAAAAATGAAAATCTGTAGCCTCTCCAGTTTTTTTACTCCATGCTCTGAAAAATAGTTAGGAAGGGTAAGCTTGCCAGCAGGTAGCAAAATTGCTGTGAAAGATACTCTGGGGTTGTGTGTGTCAGAATATATTTGCACTCCACTTGAGCACTTTTATCTGTCCTCTCTGCTAAGGGCTGGAATCTTAAAATTGTAACCAGACCCTTTCTGTGCTGAGCACCTAAAAACTTCTATAACTATAACCCGCACATATCCTAACAAATTACTGGAAAATAAAATACTATCTATTGAGAAGTGATTTTAAAATTCCTGTTGAAATTTCACATTGATGAGTCTGTTTCTTGATGTGGACAGCGTAAAAATAGTAGTTTATGGCAAATATTCATCCTACTTTAGAATACTGCAGCAAGGTCTAGGTACCAAATTGCTGAGGACATCACCTCAACAATCCTTCTTCCCTTCTTCCTATTTCTGTCCTAGTGGCAAAACCAAAAAAAAGAAATCTTTACAATTCTTCACATCAGTTCTTTACATCAGCAGCATCAGCCTAGGAAAGACTTTTTTGTGGGTCTAAAGTATTCAGTATAGGTGTTTTTGATGATATATCAGCATAAATAAATAAACATGTTATTGCCATTGCCAGAGGGAGTTAAACATCACTTAGACTTTACTGTGGCCCTTTGTGATGGGGAAAGTCTCAAACAGCAAAGAGCAAAACCAACCCATAAGTAGAAAGGTGTTCTCATCACGACATTTCAAGGAGTGAACACCCTTGAAGTCAAAGTAAGTTCAATCACAATGTATAGAGAACATAGATTGTATTCATCCCGAAAGAGATGAAAAGAAAATGTCTGGACATTTTAAAACTGAGTTTCATTTCACCAGGTTTTTAAGGTTTCTATAAGATTTTTCTGGGACAGTTCCCACATTTAACATGGTTATACTTACAGAGAGAGAGATGGGAAAGTAACAGAATAGTTATCTTGAGACCAGACAAAATTCCTTTTGAGAACAAAAGGAGATATGATGTGAACCTCTCAAGTTTGCAGTCATGAGAAAGAGGCGGGAAGAGGGAATATGGTGCTTCCTCAGATAATGAGGGGGATCAGCTGCCTCAGGTTTGATTCTGACTCAGAAGATAGCAGCTTACTTTCTGAAAATAAATAATGCTGCTGCTATTAAGCAGTACCCTATTAGTGTGACAAACAAGTACTAATACAGCAGCTAACTGTGAAAAAAGATAATGGTGAGCAAAAACAAAAGCTACAGAAGGAAAATTCTTAAATTTTTGATATGAAGATGGACAAGAAGACCTGGAGAAGACTTTGGACCCACACAGTGTGATTTCTACTGAGACTTGAGTGCCTCAAATCTGTGAGCAAGTGACACAACAAAATGCAGAACATACAGCCCCTGAAGGACAATATGTCACTCTCTGTAGTTGATTTTCTCTTCCCTGCAAGCTCTCACATTAACTTTACTGTCTTAGGGCTGTCAAGCCTACCACCTTCTGAATGATTCAAAATAATTTTTACACGAAACTTAAGGGTGTATTGCAACATCTATTATTTTATGGGTTCCACCATAGGAAAATGTGGCCCAGGTCTTTATATTTTCTCACGTACTGTGTGTTGTGTTGCTTTATTAGTAGAACTTCAAGTGTTAAAACAGTTTTTATGCTGTTTAGATTTACAATATCTAGATATGATATACTTAAATAAGAGAGACTAGTCTAGATGCTGATCATGGTTGGATTTGCATAGACATTTACAAATGTGACTCCTCAAACACCCTTACATCCCCCTGTTGTTATCCTTCTCCTGGTTTCTTAAGAGCAGATGCTGCAGACAACTGCCTTTTTCAGCCTCTGAGTGGCTGATCTTGGCTGCTTCAATAGGACTCAGTAGAAATTAGAAGGTTTTGGTATAAATATTCAGTGATCCTTGCACCAAGCACTGAAATTACCTTAGTAAAGTGTGGTTCTCAGTTAAACAATGGAAGTAACTGTTTCATTCTCTGTTTCTCAGGAACTGGCATCATGATTCAATCACTGTGTAACAGCTGAAACCAAGTCATTCAAATAAGTAAAATGAAATAGCTTATTCTTTGCTAAACTTAAGGGGCATAACAATAATGCCGCTTAAGTATTTTCCTTTTCAGAACCTTCAACAAAGTAAAAATTGTTCCAAAAAGCCAATGGCAACATCTCAGATCATAGATATCATTAAGTTCAGAGTTAAATAATAGACACTTTTGATCTAGAAATTATATTCCATCTAAAATACTGGAAACATTTTGACATAGAATAAGAAGAATTTTTTTTTTAAGTCTCTTGCAGGAGCATGAGTTAAGAGTAAGTAGCCAAAGAACAGCAAAGAAATTATGGTAGTGGAGAATAATGTTAACAATAGAAGTCTAATAATACTGTACATGTTTAGAGACAGATAAACCGGTGGCATTAATTTTGTCATATTCTTAGTTAACTGTCTTAGGACTGTCTCATTCACCAGAGAGAGACTTAACAGAACATGATGTTTCTATTTGTCTTACCCCTTTTTATTTCTTTGGTATGATGGACTTTGAATATGCAGTTTATGAGTCACCGATAGCAGAGAGTCTCACAATATAAAAATTAAGAGTTTGTCTACCAGGATTCAGATTCAAACGGGATTGAAATAGTGGTTCTAGACACACTTACTCACTCTATACTGGAAAGGTAGCTGCTCTCAAAGGGCAGCTGCATTCTTCACCTAACAGAGACTGAAATCTTCATACCTGTGAAGCTGTCACAGAAGATTTAAAAATCCAGCTCAACATAAGATGGAGGCAGGTGGGGTGAAGGGACAGAAGTTTTCAAGCAGAGCAATCTTTAGCCTTTTCTTGTTTGTACAAAAGACCACTCAGCCAGCTCAGAGGTGAATCACTATCTTGCCTCCCCGATATTTCCACCCATGCTTCAAATCTTTTGTAATTGGGGCCCAACCAAGGATGTAGCTCATGACATCTTGCTGTCCTTCACAGCATTTTGGAGAGTGACATCAAAGGAGACAACCTTAGTCTGATGTGCTATAGTACATATTTCATCATAAGACCTTACATCAGATCTGAAGATTGCAAAGCAAATAATTTACTCTTAAAATGCAGCCAGAAATCAAGGCAAGATGAAGATACCAGTGACGGAGACAGAGAGGAAGGGATAGCCTCAGGGGCATAGCAAAAGCTAAATGCTTAGGAAGAAAAAACATTATTAAACCTGACTGTTGTGCATATGTTTTAGTGTTTAACCTTGCTGCACTCTCGGGAGGAGTACAGGATACATTTTGCCATATTCAGAATTTTCTATAAGAAAGGCAACATTTTTTGCATCTCTAATATGATGTATAAGTGTATGTGTAAAATTAAATGTTCCTCTCCTGAGGAATTATGGCTTTTATATCTAAGAAAAACAAATTAAAATAAAAAATGTGCTATTTTTTATTATAAGTTTGTAAAACATCTACGTTCTTTGTGCTCCAGCCTGTGAGACACTAAATGCTCTCAACTGTGTGTTCAGGACCTAACCCCTCAGAGTACTAAAGCTGAAACCAGACAGAATCCTGCATTTAGTCTTTTAAAGTAAGCCAGTTTTAAAAGCAGTAGGTGAAGTGCTGTATGATAATGATATGCTGCTTGGCAAGAACAATTTAAAAATTCTCTTATGTGTCTGTCCCATAAGAAGTCATTCTGCTCAAGTTTGAAAGAAAAAATAAATTTCTAGTCAGCTGTGAATCTGTAAACTAGTTGCTGGAATATACATTCTGAAGATGTTCTCTGGCTTGGCTTTCAAAATGACACGAGGATTTCAGGGTGTCTTTCATGCTTATTTCAGATAACACATGCTGCTTTAATGACAATTCTCACCTGATTAGGAAGCTGTCCTTGTAGGTAGATGCTTGCTTTGAGACCTGAGTGCTAGCAGGCATTCTAGCTGTCATTAGCAAACAGTTCTGAGAACAAATATCCACCTTCCACAGGACAGTACAACAACTACTAAGTAAATTGTACTGATCTGACTCTAGTACAAATTCTATTCTATTCCTTTCACTAACCTGTATATCATCTCATCACACACACAGATGTTTTAAGAATATATATTTGATTAAAAACCATAGGTTATAACTGTCATAATAGTACCATCAGTACTGCCAAATGAAACTGGCTGAACAACAAATTCCTACTACTACAATTATTCATGATGGGAACTTCGAGGAAGTAGTGAACCATCTTCCCTGTTTATGACAGCAGAAGGGCTTCAACAGTTTTTGGCAACCAGGAGTCTCTCCATGTGAGGAGCCACAGCAGGGGGTATCAGAATAAAGAAAGCTCCAGTGAAGACTTCCTCTTAGATTAGGCAGTGAGAAATTCAGTGCCTCTTACTTCAATTCACTATTTCTTGGCATGCAGAGGAATATTAAATAGAAGACACCAGTAGATGTCTTCAGTTCCTTGAAAAGTTTCTTTGAAATCATCCAGCTTGTGTTGTTGCAATTCAGAATTAATAACTTAAGCTGGAAATTACCACTATATTATTTAGATATCTGTTCATGGACTAGGTGCATTGCTCTGAGTGGAACAGAAAATATTCATTGTGACGTATTTATTATGCAGTAAAACATTGAGATTACAGAAATGACTGTTTCAGTCAGAAAGGAATTCCCTTAGAGGGTTTATAAAATAAAGAAAATGAGAATACTACATCATGGTTCTTCTGACAGACGAGCTGAAAAAATGATTCAGAGAAAACTACTTAAAAGTACATGGCATTAAGAAAAGAACTGTGGCATCTGCAAAGATTTTTACCAAGTTTTTCAGTAGGAAATGAAATGACACATCTCTAAGGTAATACAGAAAAGGGTCATTATACCACTTTATGTTACCTACTAGCTTTTTGATATGTGTGTTCACATATTTCTTGTACTACAACAGAATACCATCTTTCTACAACCATGTTTACATTTGGAACCTTATAAAAGGTTTCACTTGGGCATAGTTCTAAGAGGAATCACTTGGTCTGCTGAGTCAATGTCTTGCAGTCACATCACATACTACTTCTGATTAAAGCCTGATAGTCCTGTCTCATTGCATGCCGTTTTAAGCGCAGACAAAATATTTCAAATTATCTTGCATTTATTTGCAGGAAAGGAACACATACAAGCAGGACAGTTCACAGCTGTTCTGTTGCACTCTATCTTACATATTCCCATACCACCACTTCAGCTTGAGGCAAGTGAACTGCATCCTTCCTCTTCTGCCATGTGAATCCATATATAAGGCTGCTCAGACCTAGGGATGAGCAGAATTGCCCCATGCAATATCAACACTGGTGATAAATATTCAGAAAGCGGATGGATCCCAGCAGGGCCTCAGTGTTCAAACTGGAGTTGAGAAGCCAGACATTAAGGCATAAAAAACCCCCTATATCCTAATTCAGGATGTACTATAGAAGTAATAAATCTCTGGATCCCAGGATGTCACGTTTTTAGTGCTCTTTCAGAAGGTATTGGTGCTACCATAGCTACAAAGTATTACAACCTACCACAAAAAATGCAGTTTGTACAGCTTAAGGTATCAGCAGAAGAACTATGCTCTCAAGAAGATCCAAGAGTGTGTGGGTTGATTTCTTAATCCTGACACCAAAACAGTTGCCAAAGGGTGACATGAATTTAGGCCATGCCAGCCTTCTTCATGAATATTCTTCAGTCATGGAAAAGGTCCAGAGAACATCTTCCCAAGGTCATATTTCCATTTGGGGCATGAAGAATCCTCTCTATTTTTTAGAGAGCTCAGTAAGAGTTGTTCCCCACCCCTCCTAAAACCCTCTCCTATCTGTAAGTCCTCCATGGCTTTTCCAACCAAATTATTTTCCTAGTATCTCCAAAATTACAATCATGGTTTCCTGGTTTAATTTGTCTGTGGAGGGCGAATATATGCAGATGTACTTTCTATGGTTTTTAGTGGTCTTTAAAGCAAACAATACGATTTTGCTTATTCTATTGAGGCCAGGTTTAGCCTACATGTCTTAAGCCAGACTGATACAATAGTAAGTTTTCTTCACCTTGCCCTTTGGTGTTGCACAAGTGGCCTGGATCAGGAGATGTGATACTCTGTGTAGGAAAAGGGCCTTCACAGATTTCCCCATTCCTCTTTCAAAGAGAACTGTGACAAATTCACTTTTCCTAAATACATAAATGTAACAAAGGTAAACCACTAGATTTGGGAGGAGGTGAGGGTGCAGGCACAGGACGGTGTTATTTTAAAGAACTGAGCAGATCAATTGATTATTAAAATACCATATACTCTTCTTCCAGATGTCCCACCTTTACATCCAGGTGCCCTCTTCAATATGTGAAAGTTAGAACTCACTCATTTTAGCAATACCCAGGCACTACCTCAAGAGCATTAATTTTCCTCTGTATGTTTGTCTGCACTATACAATTAAGGAGCAATTTTGTGTTTACTGTTGAATGCCTCTTTTTTCTGAAAATAATAGCTAATTCTTCGTTCATTGTTAATGCTGTCAGCTTTGTTTCTGTTGGAGTCTGAGCACAGAAAAACTGAGAGGAATTGTTTATTCTATTATAGATTACTACATCCATCAGTTTTTTAAGGGCTTGCTTTTTCAGGGATTATTTCACTATACAGATATGTTCATGTTGCCACTCCATGGCAGTGATGAGAGAAGTAAATCCAAAATGTCTGTGTTTATGTTGCCCTTAAAAATCTCTTGGAATGATTCCTGAGGTATATTAAATAACACACATACATTTTCTGTGTGCAGAGCAAGAATTTGCTCATATAGCTCAGATGCTCAAGTTCACACCAGGCATGAGCAAGCTGTGGCTGCAATTAAAGCCAGGATACTACTCCAGCTTCCCCAAATAATACAAAAATACTCAAGAGTAGAGTTTACTTCTTATTTATTCTGGGGCTTTTAAGCTAGCATTAGTGTGTGCATATAAAGGAAAACCTAGTCTTGCCGTGTCCAGTGGTGTTATTTTAACTAGAGTTACCTCTTTGCTTTGCTGGTGTAAACTCTGTATGAGGCAGAAAATACTCTTTGTATTCTGCTACAGAACATACTTTTTTTCTGGGTCAGTCGGCTAACCGAAAGAAACTTGTTTTTCTACTTTGCTGAGGCCCTTCTGTATCTGTCAGGGCCAAAACATCTCCAGTCCCAGCAGCTGGTTTGTTGCAGTAGAATATACAGAAATTTAAAAGAGGCTACAGAAAGTGTTGATCTCAAGCAGGGAGGCAGCTGACAGGCCTCTGTAATTAAATTCCTGGCACCTCTTGTATGTTTTTATAATTTTCCCTCAGTCAGCAGATAAAGCTAAAAGTGTCAGATCTCAAAATTCACTGCACATTCTTTTAAATGTCACCACCATTTGCTGGTCACTGCTCAGTTAGGCTCCCACAATTTTCCATTTACAAATGCAGTTCATTAATTGTTCCTGAAATATCATTCCACACAACATCTCAGGTCATCAAGTGATTTCAGGTCTTCTCAATCCCTCCCAGATATGGGCATACCAGCTGGTGTTGGCCTCCTGCTTGAATCATGACTTGATAAAATCACATAAACCTCCGTAATTTAAGAAGTATCTTTACTTCTAAAGATTTCAATTAAAAAGAACCAAGAAAAGGGTACAGGGCAATGAAACAATTGCATTTTCTAAACCGTTTAGCCAGAGTCTTTTCCTGTCCTACAAAATGACTAATCTTCAGCAAAAGCTCTCTGTAACCTTGAATCTCTAAACAGTTACGTGAATTAAATATCAACATGATTCTTTTGCTCCACAGTCCCTTGGTTCCCTAGTAATAGTTCAAGCAACTATTGAAAACTTCTCTTATATTTTGTTTTCTGTACTCTCTGTGTTTTTTCCTGCCATTTTTTTAGCTCGGTGCTGATGAAGAATCTTCAAGCTACTGAACCTTAGTTATGGTTACATTACCCTGTCATGGAAGATCAGTTCTGGTCTCCACAGTTCAAGACAAACTGCTACTGGAGAAAGTCCAGCAGAGGCCACAAGGATGATCTGAGGTCTAGAGCATCTCTCTTATTAGGATAAACTGTGGGAGCTTGGCATTTTTAGTGTAGAAAAATAGAAGAGAGAGAGGACCTCATCAAAACATACAAATATCTCAAAGGCAGGTGCCAAGAGGATGGTGCCAGACTCTTTTCAGTGGTGCCAGCAATGGTATGAGGAGCAAAAGCTGTAAACTAAAACACAAGAAGTTCCACCTCAACATGAGGAAGAACTTCTTTACACTGAGGGTGGCAGAGCACCGGAACAGGCTGCCCAGGGAGGTTGTGGAGTCTCCCTGTCTGGAGACATTCAAAACCCACCTGGATGCATTCCTGTGTCACTTGCTCCCGGTGACCCTGCCCTGGCAGGGGTATTGGACTAGATGATCTCTAGAGGCTCCTTCCCACTCTAAAATTCTTTGATTCTGTGGTTCCATTGTTATCTCAGAGGACCAATGTGCTAAACTTCTTAATATAGGAGGAAAACCTATCTCAAAAGCATAACGTTTCTGTCATGGAAGAGAAATCAGGTAAGACCTTGGGTTAAAATTGTCAGTATCATAAAGCAGGAAGAACTTCACTGGTGTATATATTTCCATGATTTGTGAGATGCCTTAAAATCTTACCAATATCTTGTTTCTGCATCACTGAGAAAAGGCTTTCTTCTCTAGAATTTTTTCACACATGTCCTTATAATACACAGTAGCACTGAGTCCTAAATTGATTTAAACTTCTTATGCTAAAGTGAAAAATAAGAATCTGCTTCAGCATTGTTACTTTCTAGATCTTTCTAAAAGGAAGAAAGAAGGAACTGCAGTACACATGAAATTTATTGTTTGGTTTGGTAATTGCATTAGCAAAATTTCCCTGGAATGGGTACCTTAAAATGGTAGACTAGATTTTGCTGTCAAAATGTTCTTTTTATGTATTCTATCTGACTATAAAGCAGAAGAAAAAAAATGAATATATGCTAAAGTGCAGGAGATTCTGAGGACTGCACTAGCCCTGACATAAACTTTGAGAATATTTATATAATCAGTTCAAGTAACCTATTGATACTACAGCAAATTGCATTATTTCTTCTGTGAGTTCAATACCAAGAAGGACACATTATGTGTACTGTAGAGAGACCAATATTTTGCCAAAGAAACTCACAGTATACAGTGCCAAACACACATGAAATTAAGGACACCAGCCACCTTTACATGCACTTCTTTTATGCTGCTACTCACCTGAGCATTCTACCATTTTGTTCCCACATGTGTAGAGACAAACTTTTTTTACTGTTGAGTAGTAGTAATCATCCCTTTCTTTTTAAAAAGATCTGTTCTAATGATGTAAGATACCTCTCATACTGATGTCTTGATTCACTTTATCTAGCAATCCTTTGTTCAAAGATACCATACATCCTCCACTCAAGCAGAAAACTACAATTACCTAGATTGTTGCTTCATTTGAGGTTATATTCTTCAAATCTATCTCTCAAAAGGTATTGTCCTTTTATAAACTGGTTGCATTTATTTACTTAGTACTCCGTGAAGTGCACTGGATATATCCACTTATTCAAAACATATTCAGAATGAAAATTATGCAGAAATTATACAGAAATGCAACAGAGGATTGACAGTAATGCTGTTGACACTTCAAAACACTAGGTTTGCAGCTGCTCTGCTATATCCCAGATAGCACAAGCCTAAAATACCAGCAGAATTTCTGGCAGAATATCCTACAGCAAGTATAAGAGGAAAAGCATTTCTATTCACCACAGTGACTGAAAAAAAATGTTACTGGTGCCAATGGTTGTGCAGGATGCTCAGGGCAGACCCTACTCCATAAAACATCAACACCTTATCACTCTCTAACTGAATGGAGGTTCTAGCCAGGTGGGCTAGGGGTTGGTCTCTTCTCCCAGGCAGGGGAGAGAATATAATCTCAAGCTGTGCCATGGAAGGTTCAGGTTAAACATTAGGGGGAATTTCTTCACGGAAATGGTGATTCCCCATTGGAATGGCTGCCCAGGGAGGTAGTGGAGTCACTGTCCCTGCAGGTGCTTAAGATAAGGCTGGATGTGGCACTTGGTACCATGGTCTGGTTGATATGGTGATGTTTGGTCAAAGGTTGGACTCAATTATTTTAGAGGTCTTTTCCAATATAATTTATTCTGTGATTCTGTGAAATCTCCTGCCCAACCAGCTACAATAGTGATTCTGTGCTCCCTCTCATTAAGTTCTCTGCAAATATGTAAACTCATACAGATTTATTGCTCAAACTAAAGTTTCAACACTTCTTCTGTATTCTATATCGTGGTGCTTTCTGTTCTTGTAGTACTAAATCCCTCTAGAGATTTAAAAGCAGACTATCACATTTGAAAGTATAAAAGACATTTGAATGGTCTGCAGGTCTGATTTTTGACTTTTTTTAACAAAGTGCAGGTGATTATAAGTTAATTTTACATAAAATAATTCCAATAGTTTTCAGCAACCAATACAACAGTGGCTTATGATGTGTCACAGTGATAGATTTGAATACTGAATTAAATTAACTGGTTTTCATACGCACAATGAAGTTTCAACTCTCCCTTAGGTTTGGAAAAGTTCTTGTTGTGAGGTAAACCTCAAAACACCCTCAAACAGGTAGAACTTAACTCAAACCTGGCTTGTGAACTTCTTTTAGGTAAGTAAAGTTATATCAATGTTGCTACTTTCAAATCAAGAACACTTGCCATTAGGCGTGATGCTTTGTAATTTCAAAAACCTTCACCTATTTTGAAAGCTGTCACTTAAGATACATTAAAAAAACTCTCAAAACAGCAAAAAGCATTTTCACACTGTTTACTGTAGGTTTCATTTCAGCCTTAATATTATTCACATTCTAATGAATACTGCAATGAATGCCAAAAGGGTAATGTGTGAATTTCAAGTGCCTTTTTCCAACTACAGTGATGTGAAATAAATTATGCAGAAACCAAAGTAATTGGAATTACTTTCTAGAAATTCACAGTTCAGGGCTGGGATATTTATAATTCTAAAGACATCATATTATGGCTGCTCAGCCCATTTGACATGAGAGGAAGGTTAGAAAGGCTTAAGAGCAGAATGTCAAATAGGAGCAAGGTAAAAGCATAGAACCGGGAGCTACAAGTTGTAAATAATCTTCATCACTATTTTGTTATGTGTCTATCTAATTTTCCCCTCTCAGTTTAGCCAGTAATGTCTTTCACATATTTAATTAAGATTCATTAATTAGTGAACTTCTTGTTTTCAAAAATAATTTACAATTTCAGAACTTTAGGTAATCTAAAGACTTTATGATCACTTAATCAGAAAGTGTATGTTCAGTCAAAAACTTGCCTTCAATGTGCTTATGACCATTTGACAAACACCTTTAACCAGTTTTGGGAGCACAAGGACTGCACAGAGTACCAGTATGACTTATTAATTTGCTTAGATATCTCCCATGTGCCAAAATGAGTGGGAAGATGCAATGATTCTAATTATCAGGTCAGGATGCAGGCAGCAGCAGCATTTCAGAAAACTTCCTAGGAGATGACTGGAGACCAGAAGAATGTAGAAGTGTTTGCTGCAAATGATCAAACACAGACATGATGTTTGATAGATCCTCTTTCAAAGTAATTAATGAGGACAGTAGGCAGTTTTCAGTACAATCTCTAATTATAGGCTAAACTTAGCAGAGTACTGCTGTGAGGATTAATTGCTTAATATCTGTAAAAGGCTTTAAGCACAGAGTCATATAAACACTAAGTGGCATTATTGCTTTAATAGAAAAAGGACGAGTCGTATTTTCATTTTTCTTTGCCATGTGCAGCTACAGAACACCTGCTTTCCATACAAAAATATGAATATATGTGTGTTATGAGATCAAAACTGCAACATGGCATGGTGAAAAACCGAAGCTGTCTTTTTCTGTGTATGGCACATAATTTGTGTTTGGAACTCACTGCCACAAGTCATTGCAGAGATAAAAAATAGATTAAAACAAATGAGTTTACATATTTGCTGCTGTTTTTTTCTAAAGCAATTAACATGACAATCCTCAAAGTTACAGTCACCAAGTTACAGATTCCTTAAAAAATCAGATTATGAGAAAAGAGATCATCAGGATTTAGGCTCCTGACAGGACTATGTCAAGTATGTCAAAATAACTCCCAGCAACTGAGACATCAAAAATTGCTTCCTAATATGGAACTAAAGCCTTCAAAAAAACAAGAACTGCTGCAGCTGTCTTAAGATAATAAAAATATATCTGGGCTTTTACCACAGCACTTCATTGTATAAGACCACCACCAATTACCCATGACCAAATCAAACTTCCTTTTTAGGGGAACAACCATGTAAAACTATGGACATTTTATTTTTAACCTGGTGGGGAAGAACATACAGAACATACTGTTTGAGTGCTGGCCTGCATCCCTACTGGATGTCTTTCATGATGTAAACCTCTAGAAATTAACAGCAAGGGAAACTCACTGCCCTACTACTTGATAGCTCAGCTGAATGGGGCTGCCAGAACTCTTGTGTCAGGGTGTGGGTTGCACCAAGTTTCCCATGACAGCAGCAAGGCAGAAAACCTCACTACTTCTAAGCTCAGCCTCCAAAAACTTCTGACAGGGTTATTTAATGTGATCCAGAATCCTTTCCTAGTTCACCAGCTGAGTATTAGAGGAGGCATCATCTTTCTCATCACAGCTAGACAGGTGAAACCCTAATGCAACACTGAACAGCAACCTTGTGAAAATAGGGCTTTTTTTCAGCACTTTGTTGTTTTAAGATGACTAAATGTGAAAGAGGTCCTCAGAAGCTTCATGGAAGAGCACCATCCAGCAATCTGAAGACATGACAGAGGAGACAATTTAGGACAATCATTATTATAACCATTGAAGATACACATAAATCTAAAGTTACTTAAAGTAATTTTACTCTATTATCACATCATTTTAGCACATAACATCCCACTGGCAAGAAATTGTTATTGAAATTACTTTTCTCCTGTTACATTTAAAGTGGCACTCTCACTAAAATGCACCAAATTGTTATCATTGTGCTGAAAAAGTACTGTAAAGAATTTTTAACATGGGCAAGTACTTCAATTTTCTCTACCCCAGGAAGGCACTCAAAGGCACACTTTCTTTGCTTCATATGTGATTTTGCTAATTTTTCTGGTCATGCTTGCTTCAAGGATTCTGTAATCCATAGGGGTTTTGTGAAACAGTTGTAAAATTACCTGTCCCAATACCAAGGAGATAATGCTTCTAAGGGGCAGCACTTCTCCACAGCTGCTATTGTCAGCCTCAAGTTCATCTGTTAACAATATATGTCATTATTAAAAAGGCTTGACAAAGAATCACATAAAATTTCCCAATGTCTTGATGAAAAAAAAGCACAAGCAAAGATTTGAATGAGGCAGATGGGAGAGAAGGAATGAATAAACCTTTGGAAGGCATTGTAGGAAAATATGCAAATAGATAATTACTTTTTCTTGCTTTATTGACTAAAGGCATTGTGATGAGCCAAGGCAGTGAACAGACCCTGAACAGACTTCAGCTTTGACCACAGACTTCTTGCTGAAGGACCTTGATCAAGACGACTTCTTCAAGTCATTGCAGTCTTGTTTTTTGTCTACCCATGGATAGACATATCTGCAGCCATAACCTTTCATAGGTAAGTAACAAAATATGGGGCTTGCTCCTCTGGTCTCAGTTCCACCACATAGGATATATATCAAAAAGGGGAATTACAAAATATTTTTGCAATATTGTTGTTAAAAAGTGTTCTCGGAACACACAAAGCCACCTCTATTTGAAGGAAAATGTTTGGAACTTTTTTTTTAAGTCAAAAACAGAAAATAAATTAAAAGAGATATTAAAAGGAAAATAAAAATATATAAGCCACCATGATTTAACTTTTTAAAATGTAAATTCCTTCATTCGAAATTTAGAAGAAATTTGGATTCCATTAATTTAAAAGAGGAAGACAAGAAACAATTGCTATCCTTCTAGTCCAGTGGATGGATCATGTCCTCAGCTTACAGAAAATCTGAGACCAAGTCTCACCTCTGTTTAATTCTTCAAACTTCCATTATTGAGACAAATGTCCTAGTTGCCAGAACATAATGATTCTGGCACCAGTTTCACTTCCTCCCTTGCTTTGTGAAAGATTCCTAAGTTACATCATGGCTTCAAGCCCAGCTTCATTTATAATAAAGAAAAAAGAACCCTAACTAGGAACAGGAAGATAAACTACTTTTTTTTTATTAAGTTTCTCATTTCTGAGAAAGCACCCACAAGCAGATTTTTATCATTTTTAAAGAAAATTTTTTCCTTTTTTTTTTTCAAAGTCAGCAACTGACTGGAAAAGAGGCACTATCAACATGAAATCTCTGTAAGGAATTAATTTGGGGTATAGAAAAGTTGTGCTGGTCTAGGACCTAAACTGTATAAATAATTATTATTATATTCAAATTAAGCACCAATGTTTTTAAAAACATTTTTTAAAATGTTTTCCAAATGTTTTAAATATATTTCAAGAATAAAAAGAAGAATGTTTTGAATTATTTTTAAAACCATATTTTCTTCAAATTAATTATTTTGTTTAGGTTTATTTCTATAGTAAAATCAAAGGACATCTTAAATTAAAAAATCAAATTTTAAAAATTAAGCTTTCCTTTCTGGAAGGCAGAGATCTACTGAAATAATTGATAAATTTTACACTGCTTCTAGCTGGAAGTTTCTAAAAACAGCAATTAAAGTTGCACATTTTGAGTGAAAGAAATTGATCTGGAAAATCTAACATTTTTTGCCATTTCTTGTCTCCTGCCCATCTCAGGTGATTTTGAAAACCCACTCAGAGGGACACAAGGGAAAAAAGGAAACATTTATAGGACAGACAGATTTTTGCCAAAATGGCAACATCTTTAAAGGTTTTGACAATGGAATTTACTCAGGAAATCCAGACTTGAAAGGGAGAATACAGCAGAAGGCATGAAGGTTTTCGACATGTATCTTATCTCTGCATCTGGTATATATATCTATGGAAGCGGACTGAAACAGGGAACCTGAAATGTACTTACAGAAATTATATACAAAGCTCATCAGAATTTTTAAAAAGCCATGTTCAAATTTAATTTTAAATGAAAAAAACACTTGGATAATTAATGAGAAAGAAAAGTTAATGTGCAACATAAAATTTTAACCTTATTTCCTTATGCTTTCGGAAGTCATCCTCCATAGCAAACAAAAGATTACATACAGTCTTTTCCTCCTAGCAGGACAGGATTATTCACAGCGATACCAAAGTACAGCTGATGTTAGGAGGCGACGGCCTCTGATCTCAACTGGGCAATATTGGTGGGTTCCTTCATACAAAGCAAAAGGTAGTGTTCCACATATAACAAAGAAATACACATTATTTTTCTACTGTCTTTGATAGTATTAGACTTGTGGCTGTTACCTAACTGAATATGACTTCATTGATATGGATGGTAAAGGAGAAAGAAATGATGGCATCCCCAGTTGTTGAAGGTCTGACTTGATGTTTTAAGATGGCTTGATTAATTATATTGGAACAGCATTAAAAAAACTAAAAAGAAACACAGGACACAATTCAAGTTATCTCTGCTCTTAAATTAATCTTTCTGTTTCTGCCAGATGGAAGGAGCCTATTTATCAATGTGAAACTTCAGCCTCATTTAGTATAATAAAAAATGAGCTTTCAATGAAATGTAATGAAATTTCAAAATATATAGCAGTATCAGTACACTGACCTATTTTGGGATAACAATGGTTTTGAAAGTCATTCTTTCCCAGGCAATTTAAGTTCTCATTGAATGACAAGACTGTATCTATTAGCCTTCATAGACACCATAATATTTGGGCTTTCCTTGTTCTTTACATTCTCTGTATAGATGGAAAAATAAAGCAGAATGATATTCTCATTTCTAACTGTTAGGGAAACTTTGTTGTGTAGACTTTCCCTGTTCCTTCCTTTTAGGGACAGGGCTCCTGATGCCAGTTCACATTAGTTTTGGCAGAGGTGGAAGAGGTTGGAAGTTTGGCAGTTTTGGAAGAGGTTATGTGAATATCACTGCTGCTGAAACATATCACCTCTGAAAGTCTGATGGTTGCCAGCATCATCCATAGCAGGCTCAGAACGACAACTAAGATCCTCCCTGTGCTCTGCGTATTTGGCCTAGTGTAACTAACCTAAGGCAAAGTACCTCCAAACAAAGATATCTGCTCTTCCCTACCCCAAGTCTTCCCTTAAAAAAGAGACAATGTGTAAGTAGAAATGCATTCTCTTACTCATTTCAAAGCCCAAACACATGATCTCACAAAATTTATTTATTGATTGGAAGGCCCTTTTCAAGTCTTAAGTTTGGCAGCAAACAAATCTTCATGAGATTTTTTTACTCAAAAATCCATTACCATGAATTATAACGTCACAGAGACCTACACAGCTAAACATTTTTCCCAGATACATACAGAAAATCAGTACTCTTACATATCTAGATTTCAGATTTAAAGTCAGTAAAGAAATATTAGAAGCAATATCAAGCTGACTGCTTTTTTTTTAACATATCCCACAATACAGTGCAAAGATCAAGAAGTGATTTTTTAATTCAGAAAAACAGAAGAGACAACATATACTGTTAGTTTAATGAAAAAGAAAACAACTAAATTTTATGTGTTCCATTTTCCAGTTCATGTTATATATTTATATATAGTTGGAAGAAACACCATATATGGACAAGTATTAAACTTTTTGTTACTTGTTCAGATGTGACAGATATTTTGTCCAGTAAATGTAACAGTTGTTGACTGACACTGAAGGGTATTTGCAGATATTGAATATGCTGCACAGTTTCCTCTATTTTTCACTAAACTAGGTGTTCAGAATGAACCTAAAAATATTCCTGTATCATGAACAGTGTCAGAAACAAGCTTCAGACTCAGACTTTTCCCTAATTCATAGCAACGTGTCTATAAAAGCAGACTAAACAGTGTATAGTATATCTGAGGAGTTCTGTACAACATCCATTACTAGAAACCATATTGTGAATAATACAGACAAGCTACTTTTTAATTTTGACAGATTTTTGCAATGATTGCTACTTTTACAGAAATAATAATATAGCCTTTGATATGAAGACCTATTAAAAATATTCTCCTGTCACTTTATAATGGAAGCTTGTTTTCCTCATACAATTGAGGACAAAACCCCAAAATTTTTCTAGTCTATGACTCAATTCTTCACCCCCTATCAGTCAAGGAAAATTGAGTCTAAGATACATTTGTCATTGCAGTAGTAATAGTTGCACTTGTGACATTGTAAGGATACAAGCAAGTCAAGGTTTGCAAGAAAAGATATTGTGTATCTCAGACTTGTCTGACAACTGGAAAAATAACGAGTTTTCTCTTTTGGTCTTGTCTATTCATATTTTCCTTGCCTTTTATTCAATATTTTAAAATGTGTACTACTTCTAGAAGCATTGCTATTTTCAAACAAACTCCAGACAAGTCATTTTAAGGAAAATAGTTTTGTGAAGCTATACTGTGGATTAATAACATGAAGAAGAAAAGGAAGGAACTAAAATAACTAGAATAAGCATTTATCTATAACAGGTTCAACCATAGTCTGAAAATATATGAAGAGTTCATAATCGGATCTGTATGTCTGAATTGCCCAACAAACATGTTAATTCAGCAGTTAATCAAGTTTGAGATGATCAGACTGCTTCTGCTCAAATCTCAAACCTTCCTCTGTTAATTTTCTGCACGGTCTATCCTGAGAAAAAAGGCACAAAACACTGCTCACTGTTGAAGGTGGGGTAATGATAAGAGCTTTTCTTCTCAATCAACTGCATAAGTCTCATAGAAGTAAGAAATGAGTACCATAGGACTTAGAAAGCCACATTTCAGTGAGTGCCAACTCACCTTTTACCACCTCATCCCTCTGAATATTCTGTTCTCTAGGACAGAGATTAAGAGTCAGACCTAGGACAAATACAAAGCTTTCAGTTGTGCACAAAATGGAAGAAAAGGTTTAATTATATGCAAGGGTGCAATATTTCCCCATTGTATGTGTAGAAGGAAGTTAACCACACTGTGGCTGCACAGGACTCATCATCTGCTCTGCCCTGGCTTCAGAATCACTACTGGGAACAAAATCAGGGGTCACTGCTTAGAAACACTGCTTCCTATTTCTCAGATTAAGCCAAAATCTACATCAGCATCCTCTCTATTACATCCTTTGAATGTAAGGGCTGAGAAGGACTAGGTCCTCTCTGCTGTCTTCAAAACTGGCATCAAGCTGACAAATCAAACAAAACAGGGTTCTTTTACCAAAAGAGGAGTTAGTCTGCTGACAGCACAATGCCTTGTAATTTGGTAGCACCTCTGGAATCAATAGCCCCAAAACCTCTCATATACAGTCTTTTCTACATTGTGTGTATATATATATATGTGTATATATATATATATATATGTTCTTCTGTATTCTGACCTTCTAGTTCAGTGATAAGGAGCACAGGCACCCATGTCTCTTCCACCCAGTGGACAGCAAAGAGACCAGCACAGGACTCTGCCTCAGAGAAAGTTTGTGCTTATTTTGTTGTTTTCACAGTATTGCACACTGGGACAAAACCATTTTGTACATATGCCAGAGGAACTTGCTTAAATCCTTATTTTCTTGTTCTATGTCAATAAATATTTTTAAAGTTATTGAGCAAATATGAAAGCTTAGCCCCTTCTCTCTTCCTTCTCCCAGGATGGCACCCCAAGTACCGGCTCCCTCCCTCAACAGAATGGAGCTTCACTTCTACCTGCCAGCGTAGCAAACCATATTTCTGGGCAGGACATCAACTAGAACAGTAGTTCTAAACTCCCTTTTTCCTCCTCACTCACCATATAATAAAATAATTCTAAATTTCCGGTTCCCTAACAACTCTGACACCAAGATCTCTAATGTTTTTTCCTGTAAGTCTCTAAATACACACACACACACACCCCCAGTGAAGTATTCTGCTGATGTGAACTCTAAGCAGAGTGAAAGCATGCTGAGGTTTTAAAAAAATTTTAAGAAGAATGATGAGGAAAAGCCCAGGAAAATCTCAAAGTCACACTAGAAGTTTTCTGTAGAAATTTTCTTTGAAAAAGTTGATCTTATCATGTAATACGTTAACCATTGTTATATTTTTCTTCATTTCCCAAGAAGTGTCACTGGTCTTGTGTATTTAGCACAGAGTGAGAAGAAAAGTGAAGCAAATGTCAATTAATAAACAAAAAAATAAGGACAGAAAAAGGAAGTTGCGCTACTTTCTTATTTCTACCTTTCAAGTTCTGCATCATGCTCACTTTCTCTTTATTCTCTATTTAGACTGTGTTCCCACACAGCCTCTGCATGTGTATGCAGAGAATGGTAAGTAGTGCATTGTCAATCTTTGGGAAAGACTGGAGGAACGCTGCTGTAGCTATGAATTTATTTGACTTTGTAAAAACTTTCATTGTTGTAGGACTTAAGGACAAAGATAACAAACTAACAGAATACTAAACTGGATTTTGCATACATTCATTTAAAAATACACATTAATATAATATCTACATAGATGAGAAATTTGCAGTCAACAGTTGTTTATTTGATATAGTATATAATGGTAAGAAGTACAACACTGTCCTTCTGTTCTAGTCATTATCAGACTTGGATATACTCTGTTAATTAAGAAAATCTATTCATTTCTATTGAAAATATGAACCTTGTTTATATTTGATATTTCTGTTAACCTTCAGTATGCAAAGTGTAAAATCATCAGTATACAAAAAATTATCAGGATATTCAAATGATGAAATTCACATATCAAAATAATGAAAGTCTCATATCATGACCAATTAGCATTACAAATAAAAATTGTTTTTAAAATCTTGTGATATAAACTATAGCTGTTTATTAGAAGCTCAGACTTGAAAATAAAATGTCAGCCACAGTTTAACCAAAGACAGATGATCCCACAAAACTATTTCATTCCTTCAAAGACTTCTGCAAAATACATGGATCTAAACCATGCCCTGGTTTAGGCATTTTTCAATATGAGCTACTGAAACCAATGAAAGGTCATGACTGGCCACTTGTAAACTTTACACCTATCTGCTGCTGTGGCTGCTCTTTAGGGCAGAAACACCCGTTTTTGAGTGTTGATTTGTGCATGCACATGTGCAGTGATGGGAGCAGTGTCTGAAAATCAAATCCATCACTCTTCTGCAGATTAGTGCTATCTTGATTTTGAGACAGTCTTTGAAATAAGGCATACATAAATACAGGGAAGCCCAATCATTACATCTCTTATTTGTTAATGTACTTAATATTATTTTCACTTACTAAGCCAGTAGCAAAATCCCTGTCGTGACACTCTGTTGCTACAATACTATTTCATTTTGATGATGGAATAATTTCTAATGTAAAAATTCACTCAAATTTAAAAACCAAAGAGTACTTTGATCACGTGTAGACAGCCACTTCAATTAAACATTTTGCCCAGATGTTCTGATGAATGTGTACACTGGAACTGTACTCAAAACCTGGGGAAACATCAACAAGAAGAGTTGCACAGGGGGCAGATATCTCTGCTTGCTGAGCACAGCAATGGGCAATGAGAGAGTAAAGATTCCCTCAGAAGATGTCTAAACTATGAATAAGAACCAGTGTTGCATCTTCAGGAGCACAAAGGAAATATTGCAGCCGCTAAATGACCAAAGATAATTTTTTAACATTGTAGCTGCTCCTTAATGGGTAGTCCTCTGCAGGTCCCTGTTTTGAAGTGACAAAATTTCTCAGTTTATATTAAATATTTATTTTGTTTAAAGCTGTGCAAGAATTTTTGGTAAGGCAAAAATTAGTTCTCTATTTCTTGGGACTTTTCCACTCACATGCATTAATATGCTAAAGACACAAGAAGTAACTTGATCTTCTATTAGTGATTCTCACATATGTGAAACTCACATTAAAGTTACAAATACCTTATAATTTGAGAGCCAGTTTGAGCTTAGCATATGTAACTGCTAAAGTATTAAAATTCAGTTCTTCTTTCTGAATACTTACTTTTGTTTCAAATGTAGGAGTTAGGAAGGCATCTGGAAAATACAGGATGCTCCAAACTTTTAGTTTTTATTAGTCCCCATACTTAGGCTCTTATTTTGCAACATGCTATTGTTTAGACTTGATGCTGGCCAGATGCCAGACACACAGCAAAACCACTTANAGCATAGGTCTCCAATCTTAGTCAAGTTCCCAAATCTGTAAAGTAAATACATTAAAGATATCCTGAAACTCAATTGTAGGCCTCACCTGGCATCAACTCTATGTGAAATGGAGGGTACAGTTTGAGTAGC
>VZTZ01013633.1:136504-197181 GCA_013400955.1 Drymodes brunneopygia
CCCTGTCCAGCCACTTGGTCTATCCAGTCCATACAAGGCTGAAATGAGGAGCTAAAATCCATCCCTCTCTACCTACAGGGTACGGCGTTTCCCTCTCCAGTTTTTTTATCTAGCTTAGTGGTGACAAACATATAGCTGNAAGAGAACAGATTGGTGAATGCACACACATTCACACACACACACACACACACATTCACACACACACACATTCACACACACTATTGCCTCACTTCTGCTGACTCCTAGATACACAGTTGAATTTTGCTGCCCACACAAGAATATTTAACAGGTAACGTAGGAAGGGTTTCATATAGCACGACAGATCTTCAGGTGTGGAAAACTGCACTTCTTAATGAAGATCATGCATCTGCATTTTGCATGTTGATTCCCTCTCCTTAGCCCAAGCTACCAAAATTATAAACTACGCCATGAGTGCTCCCATTTATCTATTGTCAATTCTTTGCAAGGATTGGTAGCTGTGATATAATTCATTATAGATATCAAATGAAAAAAATTTCACTTTGACAACAAGGTAAATAATTGGTAAAAGACAGAATGGGAGCAAAAGATGACAAAGGTTCACTGCATTATGACATACCATAGAAACAGTGAGTTATTCATAGCTTCCAAGGTTGGAATGACAGGAAGCATCCAGTTTCACTGCAAATGACCAAATATGTTCTTTTATAATGAAATTCCTCTTTCACAAACCTGCTTCTGCTTTATACATCCCACAGGCTTCTTACATTAGTCACAACAGAAGGCATATTTTGGAAGGAAAATGCGATAAGTCATCCTCTTTTACACTGAGATGTACAAATAAATAATCTTCTAAAAAATTGTTTCTATTATTTCTCTGTTCAGTGCTGACAAAAAAGCACCTAAATTAACTACCAAGCACATGGTTTCTCTGTAATCTGGTAAATGAGCCATCTACAGCCATTTTTCCTTGTTTCTTTCTTTCTTGCCTCACTTTTTGTCCTTATTAATATGCAAAGCAAGTCGTAGGAGGGATTTTCTTGTTCTCTTGCTCACTAGCTGTAGGGTTATTCCACTGTAATTCTATTTATAGATTTGCTTTCAACTGCAATGGGGAATTCACCATTTGCTGTTCAGCATTTTATTCTCAGCTGGCTGCCTGGGGACACACCATTTTAATAAACTCTATGAATGATACTATGGCTACCTTTAATAATCCATCTGTATTTTTATAGCACAAATAAAGTCTTATCCTTCTGACAATTTCTAGGGTAAAAGACTGTCCTTGTTAATTTCATAGTAGAAATGCAATGGAGGTAAACGATCTTGCTTCTGTGGAAAGATTTTTATACATTTTTTCTGAAAACATTAGCTATTATAGTCTTGAAGAAAAGCTACCACTGGAATATTGCAAATGCAAGTTAAAGAATGTGATACTAAATTTATTCTTGAAAAAAGATTACTCTTTTGATATGGTATCATCACTTGGCACAAGATTACCATATAGGACAAGATTTGTCTCTATTATAAACTGCAAGCTCAGTTGTTGGTTGCAGCTGCTTGTTTGATGCTGTTGTTCAGTTGTTTGCACCTTTTCCCTATCCACATACTATTCCAGCAACACAGAGGGACCTGAACTGCACATTTGGAGGCCAGGGGTGACTTTCATCAGAGCAACCAAATTCAGGTTGCCATAGACGGGGTGCACAAAACCCAGCTACAACAGAGAAAATTCTAGGTATTGAAACAACTGGGGAGAATACCTCATGCTTTCCCTATAACAACAGGGATCTGGGGCCACAGAATAACCCTCCCAACCGCATGTGGAAAGTGTTCCCACGTAGAGCTGATTTCAGCTTTCTTCAGCTCTCTTGATTTTGTTATTTCTGCTCCTCCACAACCCTTTCTGGTCACCACAGGCTGCATCACAGAAGAGAACAGTGGATGATGCCAGCTACAAAGTGCTGGGAAGAAATACTTGAAGGTCTAGTTGACATGGCACCCTACTGCTTCTATATGTGCCAAACAGAAAACAAAATCATACCTTCAAAGGGCAAACAGAGGATCCTCACAAACTGTCTTACATCTTTGGGCAATTTTTTCTGTAGCTCTTGAACTGATTTAAACAATTTTGTGTTTAAGTACACTATAATTAGTGAACCATGCATTGGGCAGTGTCCTACCATATAACTTATTCTACAAGGAGTCTGAATAGATACAACCACAAGCCAATTTTTATATACACTTAGATCAGCACCAATCCTCAGCCTGGCTTTGGGTCAATGACCCAACCCAGCTCTGCTTCCCAGAGATGTCATCTGAGCAGTCCCATTCCAGGGTGGCTACATGACCATGATGGGTCTGTTTTTTATCTCATCACCAAGGAAAACCTCACTCTCTTGGAGAGTGTCTCTCTTCCTGGCATCCCTGCCTCCAGCCAGTTCAACCCCTTCGCAGATGAACCTGCTTGTCCTGCCTTCCTCCTCTTTCATTTTGTGGCCAGAGATCACTACTGCTGAGTAGTTGCAATGTAGATTTCCCCTTCACATATTTTAGAATACACATTGCTCTCTCTTTTCTCCAGCAGTGGAAATCAGAACTGTAGCCTGCTCTCACTGAAGACAGAAGCAGCATTTGCAGGATCAGAGCATGAGCTCTGAAAGGCGTCACATGGCAACAGACACTGCTCAGAGGGGCCAGGCAACTTGACATCAGGGCTCTCCTGTTGAAAATAAACTTGCCATGGGAAGCACTAGTGGGAAATCTTCCACACCCATAACACCTCCACCTTTTAGAGAATGCCATGCTCAGCTCTTACTGCTGATACATCCCCAAGGAAAGATATGTTGATACATTTCCTATCTTGAAAATCCACACACCTTGAAGCATGAAAGGTATCCACTTACAAGGAAAATAGTAACAGAGAGGCTTTAGTTTGCATGCAAGTAAAATACATAGTTTTTTTACAGCATGCTGGTAAGCATCCAGGGTATTTGCCTACTAGCATCAGGTTTGCTGACATAGTTGAAGTGAAAATTACATTGTAATTATTTATTCCTTCCTTTTATCTTTCTACTTAGCAAATCCATGGAGCAAAAAGCAAGAAACACAAACTGACCAATTTGTTTCATTAAAGTGATTAGAGACAAAATTCAAAATTAGGTTTCTGTCCCAATTTCTTCTGTCTGTAAGGATCACAGGTGCACCCCTTTCTATGGTGAACCCATGCCTGAACCTCTGAATTGCTAGAGAAAATTATATTGCAATTCTGGTCTGATTTACACTGTGAATTCCTGCTTTTCTGGTTTAGCCTGGACCACTGGTAAAAAGTTCATCTGTGCTTCCAGTGTTTAAAATGGGAGCTGCTTCATCAAAATCCAATATAATTTTATGAATGAGAGATTTGTTCTAACTGAATAGAAAGAAAAAGTCAAAACACAAGAATTTGTGGGTTTTAACTAGAAGTTCAAGCAGTAGAAAGTACATATCTTTACATGTTCACCAGTATTAGCTTTCTCCTTGTCACACCATGAAGTTTACATTTTTTTGGCAAGAAATTATATCATTCTGAAGAATGAAAGGGAGCACAGTGCAATGACTGGAGTGATAATAGAAACTTGGAAGATCATGTCTTGGCCTGATACCTATTTCAGGTATGTCCCTGGGCTTTTAGCTTCTCTGACAATACTGTCCTCTTATCACAGCTTTGAAAACAAACTCCCATGGCCCCTACTGCACAGGTTTCCCTCTGCCTGCTGTGCAGAACATTCTGCCACAGCTACATAAACTGGAGTCCTGCTCAGACAAAGTCTCCACAAGATAACTTGGAGCCCACTGGCAATGCTGTGAGTTTCTATCTTCATTTGAAAAAGGGTCAGCCTTAGCCCCATGTGAGCAGCACCAAACATACAGCTGCTGTGGGTGTTCATTTCTGACAAAGATGCTTACTTTGTCAGGCCCTACCAAACACATAGGCAAATGGAGGGGAATGTGAAAGCCTGAGCCTGAAAAGCTCAGGGTGGTTTCTCCATTTCTAGGCAAACACCAGTGGCATGGGGTGTCAAAGATGGACATTGCTCAGCCTTGCCAGAGGGAGAAGGAGTGCAAGAAGGAGCGCAAGCAGACAAAATCGAAAACAAGATGAAACATTATGTTCCCGTGCTGGAAGGAATGATTAGCATCAAAAAGATGGACAAAGAGTAAAAGCTCAAAGAAAATACCCTGACATCTCCCCCAGCAATTTCCACACTTACAGACAAGAAACTGTAATATATGGTTAATGACAGAATCCAGGCTGGGGCTGACTCAGGAGTAAAGACAATTTACAGCCCCACAGTGCTCCATATAATACCATGAGAAAATGGGCAGACGTCTTCAGAGGATAATGGTTCTGAATTTCCTACCCTCTTAATCTCACCATTGCAAATATTCTGGCTCCTAGATCCATTTTTAAAAGTGATTGGGTATATTTTCCTCACTACTGTTACTTGATTTAAATGCTTTCTTCTTTGTCCACCCACAGAAAAGTACAAAAAGAGGAGGCAGAGGTGTTCTGACCACACAGAATTAGAGAAGAAATTGAATACTTCTTCTGGAAGCTTAGGACATTACTAAATCTGTTCAGACTGAAGGCATTCCATGTCACTAATAGTAGCTAGGAAGTGGAAGCACTTAGCGCTTAGTTTGTAAAAATAATTAACTAACAGAGCTTGAGGCAACAAATACAAACCTGATATACTGTCTCCACTATCCAAGTCACAAGTATGCACTGAAAAAGTTTGCCTCTGCCCTGGCTTGGCCACCCTTGGAGATTTTCAAAACTTGGCTGGGCAAGGCCTTGCACAAGCTGAGGTTATGTTAAAATTTGCTCTCTCTGAAAAGAGGGCTAGACTACACAAATAACACCTAACCTCTTTTTTACTAGTATTTTAACAATATTTAAATTAAATTTATGAATAGAACCAATACAGAAAGCCAAAGAAAAAGACTGTTTTTTTCTCAACATAACTATCTTCTCCACAGTGAAATTAGAAATAAAAAATTAGTTCAAGTGAGGTATACAGCGTTGTCAGCCATGTGTGCTGGAAAATAAAGGATGATTGACATGCATGGAAAAATGCATCAATGATCTTGTATTAATTGACGTAGAGCAGTACATACACTGACATGTAAATTCTATGCTATTATCAATACGTACACAATGATAGAGAAAAATGTACCAGCAGCATTTCTTTTGCACTTTTTCACATTATCTTAGCATGAAAATTTTAGCAAAACAGAACATCACAAGTAAATTTATACCTCCCCTCATTCACCCTTTCCTCTTTTACACAGCAGTGCAGTTCCACTGACACTCAGAAAACTCAATTTCTGGTTTACACTTGAGTAAAAATCAAAATTATACTCATCAACTGGAAGAAATTAATGTCAAGAACATAACATAATACAAAAGGATGAATGCAAAAATTTTGAACATAGACATGCATAAATGGCATTAAAAAAAACATGAAACAAAGGTTGAACACAGCAGAAGGAGAAACCACAGAGATGAGTATGTGTCGAAAAACATTCTAGGAGGTGTAAACAGAGTCAAATCTGCATGGCATACAAAGTAATCCTTTTGCTCCACTCAGTGTTGGTAAGGACCCATTTGGTAGGATCTGCATTAGTAAAAAGCCCCAGGAAACTATTAGTGTAAAAATGTAGAAAATATGACCCCTGAGAAAGATCTAGCAAGTTGAAGTTGTTCAGATGGACAGAAACAGATTGAGAACATGATAATAACTGACAATTAGTTGTCCTTTTATTGGCATAATTATGATAGTTAGCTCACAATAGCTAAAGAAATTGGTGAATGTTTCTACAACTGAGGAATGTTCTCAAGAACAAACCTCACAAGGCGTATGGGGTGGGGTTTTGTGGAGGCGCAGGATAAAAAAAGTAATGTGAGATACATTGTCACAAATGTTACACAAGTAATTACTGCTTGAGCTGCTTATTTTCTGTTGTCCAAAACTACAAAAAATTGGAATGCTAGCAGTAAAATCTGCAGATGTGGGCTTATTACACACTTTACTCTGAAAATTTATTTCAGAGTTAGAGCAAAAACAAGTGAATGATGAGAAGGAGAGGTAGAGATCTTTGGTAGGCTCTTTCCTCATATTCTTAAGGGCTGTACTCTGCATAGAAAAAGGTAATGTTAAAATTGAACTGAAGGCGTTTTTGTAGCAGCTCAAAGCAGATGTAAATTTAAAAAAAAAGTTCTCACAAATAAAAAATCTATAAACATCCCTTTTTCTTCAGAAGTTTTATTTTAAAGAGTATAAAGAGCCCAAGCGTAGCAAAGGAGCATCTTCAGCCATGATTTAATAAACGGTTGTTCAAGAGTGCGAAGAAAATTAAGTTTTTTTAATACAAAACATATACATAGTGGAGTACAGCTATCAGTCTTATAAGTCTTATAAAATCAGGCTTTATGGCTTATGAATTCATTAATTTGGTTCGTTCTTCCAATATGCTCTTTGTAGAGAAATTTTAAAAAAAAACAAACTTAAAAAAATCTTCTCCTCTGCATAGGACAAATAATTTAGAAACAAGCAAGTTACTTGGCAACTTGGCTGGTGAATACAAACATATCTGCAGAAGAGATAAACAAAGTAATATTTTCTTGAGGGAGTATTTTCTGCAAACAGTCTTTATCACTAAGTTGAGTATCCAACAAAGCAACTGAAATCAAAAAACTTAGGGGAATCAGTCTACCACTGAGTACATTTTGCTTTAAGCATATTTCATCTCTACTTATTCTTAAATTTCAGTGCTATACAGCAAAAATGATGAGTCAGGTTTTAATTATACAGATTATAACTAGAATTCCACTCTGAACTTTTACATATCAAGAGAGGATTGTCTGGATCAAACTCCTGTTCCTTGCCAACCCATTCAATATAAGCACAAATATTGATTGTTTTAAATGACAGACTGAATTTACGGTTCCTGTATCTAGTGCTTTCTTGTACAGGGATCTCTAATGACATCAAAACTTTTAATCAATAAATTATACAATTCATTCCTTATGTGGATGTCTGTGGAAAGTACTTCATGCAGGCTATAGAAAAGAAGTTTTCTTTCATTTGATATATGACATCAATTAAATGTGATGCATCCACTTAAGACAAAATTAAAATCAGGTATTCCAGGCTTATGAAACTGAATGAATAAAGCAAAATCAGCAGTCTTGCCCAAAGCACTGTAGTTAACCTCCATATTTTGCACAATATGTTACATGAACTTTGTTAGAAATTCAGTGTTAGATCAACAGTAAAGTTCTCCTGATTTACAAGGAGTCAGGATTTAATCCGGACTTCACAAAAAATCCAAAGAACTAATTTATTCTCAAACATCCAACTTGTGTTTGACTTTCAAGTCTTATTTGATTTTCTTTGTGAGACAAAGGAAAGAGAACAAACAAATCATTGAGAAAAGCTGCTTCTTTGGCAGTTCTCTGTTAAAGGTTTTCAGGGAATTAACTGCAGCCAAAGATCATCCACGGGAAAGGAAAAGATAGAAAGAAAAAAGGTGACTCAAAGCTCCTAAAAGTAGTGACCTAGCTTTACAGAACATTGAGTAGGAGAAGTTTCTCAGAGACTAAACATGTCACAGACATCCGAATTGTTCTCACTTGTTCTATGTAGGTTCATTCTATTCTCACCCTCTAATGAAAAGAGATAAAAAGTTTGATAATGGGAACTGCACTAGTTTGCTGAACGAAGGATTGGTTCAATCAACTTATGGAGCATTGTTGTATCCAAATCTTTGAACAAATGCTGCATTAAAAGAATTTTGATATTTTACATCAAGCTAAACTCTACAAGCACAGGGGGAAAAGAGAAATATCAATTTGATTCACACTCACAATGCTTCCAGTTCATTTCCACCTAGCTATGAAAGGCAGAGCAGATTCAATCACAACACTATATTTGTAACCACAGCGCTTGCAGCAAGACAAGCTTGGTTCTGTGTTTACAGCAGCAAACCAAAAGTCAGCCTGCACACATAACTGCCTCCTCTGAAGTGTGTAAAGGTATCTTTAGAGACATAGTAAATATAGGTTTATTTTTTCCCAGAATATCTCTACAGCAGTATTACAGAAATATTTGCATGAAAGATTACAATAAAGGTTTTGAGGGCAATAGTAAGTTAGAAACACTCCACCATGGCTTTCACTACCTGAAAACAGAAAAATTCTGCCAGAAGCTCAGTATAAATATTGTGAAGATGAACAACAAAGAAAGGTATTACCATTGCTAAACAGCAAAAAAATCCAAGTTTTCAGAGAAAACTGAAGATGTCATTAAACAAAAGCGGCATCTGTTGCAAATATCCTGTTGATGAAAATTTTCAATTTCAGTGTAGCGGAAGAGGAACCATATGAAAGTGAAAAACTTACATGCTTTTGTTCAGACTGATTCAGCAGTCACAAACATTGTTAGAGTTTGGATTTTTGCACATTTCAAAAATCACAATGCCATTTCAGTTCCAACTGCAGAAAATTAATACATAAGTTTCAGATCCACATTTTATTTCATTGTGCCCATGACATAATGAATGCCAGACAGGACAGCTTCAAAGTAACATCTGCTGCTCCAAGCATATGAAAGACATTAATATCACAAACTATGAAGATATGCAGCACCAGAAACAGAGATTGTTTTGCTCAATCCTCAGTCAGTTTGGTTTTTGAAAAAAGCCAGCAGAACACCTCCTTAGAGATCACCACCATTTGTCTTGAACAATAACCTGGGAAGACTCATTTTTCACACAGCAAAGCCTCTGGGCTTCACAAAGCTGTGTTGCAGAGAGAGGTGTTTGGAAAACTATACACAGAGGAAATTGCAAGGTATGAAACCTTAGACCTGGAGGAAATTTAGACATGGAAAGCACTGTTAAACTGTACAAACTATACATTAGTCTCTAGCACACATGACTATCAGACAGTCACATACACATGTTAGGTATTTATGTACACTGGAGAGTACTGGGTCTAATCCTTCTTTTCCAGGAACACCATTTTGCCTAGGGATCCCAGTCTGGCAGCCATCTGTCACCACCTTAGTAAACCCCAACCACCTAAATATATTTATTGTTCCCATGTTTTCTGAACAATTCCAGTTTAAATAGGGTTTTTTTTCAGGCAATAATTTCAAATGCTTTATAGCTATCTATAGAGCCTCATTCTACCCTTAAAGCCTACCAGACCTTCATGAGAGTGAACTGAAGGCAGAGGAACACAACAGCACAGAAATCCTTATCTGCCTGAAGCAGTAGAGCTGTGCATGCTGTCCTCTGTGTTTGCGACATGGAAAGAGAGACATTAGGAACTGGGACAGGCTACCCTTGATGCTGCTTTAAAAAATGAACAGAATTTAACTTTTCCTAGGACAGCTCTGGGAGGAGCAAAACAAGCACACAAGGGCACTGATCTCATCTCTGCTGGATGCTATGCCTTCTCGCCTGAACAGAGAAGCTGCACATAGTATTTAGCAAATAACCTTCTGTTGTCCTCTGTAGCCATGGCTATTGCGTTAAGTGGGTTTTTTGCTGTAATTTCAGACCCAGATTTTTCTGCTGAAAGCATCCATACTAATATTTTGATAGAAACAATTTTTTTGATCAGAATGGAACAGAAAGGTATTTCAATCCTCCAGAGACTTTGCTCTAATTACTAGATTCCCCTTCTTCATTTCAGATACCTGAGACCAAAATTTCATTATGTCAGTACAGTGGCAAGAAGACAAACATGCACATTACAATTTCTGTAAATTTCAGAAAACGCATGAACTGAAGCAGAATATAAATAGTCTGAGATGATTGATAAAACACAGAGGAGCTTTTTGTTCCAGTCAGCTATTTTATGGTCAACAAAAATACAGATCCTGTCACTGGTAGCTTTTGTCTTCAACAACATGGGGGACCGTGATTATCTTGTTGGTACAGCAACTCAGTACTATTCTGATTTGCACTGCAAGTTTATGAACAGAATAAACTTTCAAAGGAAATATCTTCTCTAATCATTTAAAAAGACGAGTTGTGCAATCAGATGTTTTGCACTTTATACAGTGCTCTAGTTGCTGACGCTTCCTTTGTTGCCACTATTCTCTGTTAATGCAGTCTTGACATTGTGGTTTCTAAGTCAGAAAAAAAATGTAGCCCTGGCAGCAGTTTCAGTTTTCCTCTCACAGAGACCTTTTGATAACTAAAACTCTTTTGATGGAGCAGCAATCAATTAGCAGAAGACTATGCTGGAAAGTTTTCCACTTGAAAAGGAACCAAATAATTGTGAGCTCTTATATCCAGGCAGTGAAAGACTTTAATTTGCTTGCCATGCATACCATTCAAACTCATTTTAGCACTTTCTGATGACAACTGGAAATATAACAGCAACCATGAAGAAGTAGTGCTGATATTTCTACCATCTCCAAGAGGAAGGTCATGAAGAAACTCTGATGCTTGCCAACTACTTTTACTTTCCTTCCTGCAAAACAAGGTGAAAGGGTTTTTCTTTGAAGTACTCTCAAATGACCTTTCCGTACCCATGCAAAATCACAGTTTTGGATATTGGTTATGCTATAGGATACTTTGTATATACACATGCACATACATATAGATACAATCAATGGATCAATACCCAAACGTAGATATGGTGGCACCTTGAAATACTGGCAATTACAAGACCAACAGAGGAAAATAATTTTATTTCCTAAACTCCCATACTTGTCCACTGGTGTCATAATTAACACTCAATTACATCAGCACATATTTCAGTTAAGAATGAGATTGTGTTATATTTCAGGTACACATCAAAAATATAAGAGCAGGAATTTGAGACATATTTCAGAGGAACCAAGTAATCAATGATGTTTTAAAAGACAGCTAATTAGCTAACTGCTAATCCTTCAACAAGGATGGTAACCAGAGAGGTGATTAAAGGTTTTTAAAAAGCCCAAGAAGTCTTAGCTTACTTTTGCCCTAGCCAGCATTACATGGAAAAACAACCTTGGCATAATAGAAGAGTAGTATTTAAAGAGAGATTATATGGATTATTTTCACAACATTTTAGAATTATGGTAGGCATTTCAACTTTTTCAGTGAAAGTAAGACAAACAAAAATGCAACATAACGATTTCTAATTATATAAAAAGGAGTTCTGGTTTTGGAAGGGATAGAATCAGTTTTATTCACAGTATCTAGTATGAGGCTGTGGTTTGTATTTGTGTTAAAAATGTTGTTGATAACATTGAGATATTTGGGCTATTGCTGGGCAGTGCTGACACAGAGACAAGGCCTTTTCTGCCTACAGAATTACCCAGCCAGTGAGGTAGTTGGGGGTGCACAAAAAGTTGAGAGAAGACACAGCTGGGACTAGTGACTGAAACTGAGCAAAGGGGGATTCCAAACTGTATCATATCATGCTCAGCACATAACATTGGGGGAAAACAAGGCATGGGGTGATATTCAGAGTGATGGTGTTTTGTCTTCCCCAGTCACCATTATGCATGATGGGGCCCTGCTCTCCCAGAGATGGCTGAACACCTGCCTGCATGGGAAGCAGTGAATTAATTCCTTGTTTAGCTTTGTTTCTGTGCATGGCTTTTGCTTTGCCTATTAAACTGTCTTTATCTCAACACAAAAGTTGGTTTTTTTCTTACTTTTACTCTTCCAATTCTCTCCCTGATCCCATAGGTGAAGAAGTGAGCAAGCAGCTGTGTGATGTTTTGTTGCGAGTTGGGCTTAAATTGTGACAGAGGGGAATAAGGAATGGATAGTAACTGTTACTAAGGGAAAACATTATTGTGTTTGTTGCGATATGAATGAGAAAACACTCACTGCCTTAGAAACATTTGGAGAAAATTTAGAAAGATATATAAATACTACTCATCTGTCTGAATCTGGCAGATTCCACGGCCTTTGCAACACTGCTCAAAAGGGCTTAAGCTGGTTTCTGAAGGAAGGATTGGTCTCTACTTCATTTCAGTTTACAGCAGTGCAAAAAAAGGGGACTTGTAACCTTGCCTAATAATCCATTCAGACAACCACTGGTATGCACTGCTGGCACATGCAGCACTTTGGAAGCAAACATTAAAGAACTGCCTTTACAAGGTGATTGGGAGTGCACAGCACAAACAGAAAGTAACTTGAGAAACTGACTTCCCATCCACCCCAAAATGGTAGTACGTATTGGTTCTCATAATTAGTATTTCATTGATTGAGGCATTTATTGCCCAGCACCAAGGAAACAGCATGCTAGCTGCATGTCAGACCAATAGTATTTCTCCAAAATGCATATTTCAAGTGTCCTTGTTCATTAGACATGAGAAGGTCAAGATGCATGTAAAAAAACCCAGCAGTACATAGCAGGCTTTCTTTCAACTTGCGTATGGTACTGTGAGTGTAGTCAAATTTAAGGCTGTGTAAATAAACAGCCATGTATTATGACAGTAGAGGAAAATGGGCAATGGTAACAGTCCAATGTTCTCTATAAATATTAGCTTCCTGTTTAAACTGGAAAATTGACAGATTGCTTAGTGCAATTCATCTTGTTGCTTTAGGAGTGATCAAGGAAGTCAATTGCAGAAAAAAAAAATACAAAAACACCCCAAACCCCCATACCAACAAAAACCTAAAAAACCAAACAAAAATAGGCAAATATAAAAAAACAATCAACCAAAAACCAACCAAACAAGCAAACAAAAAAAAGAAAATAAACCAAAAAATCCCACACAGCAAACAACCAATCAACCAACCAAACCCAGAAGACAAACCCACCAACTTCAGCATGGCAAAGTTGAAGCAAACAGGTGCGCAGATTTGATTTGTGTGCTAAAAGGGTTTAAGGTTACTGAAGGGTTGTCTGAAAAATAGAAAATACAAAAAATTATTAATTCATTTAATTATTAATTCAATGCTGAACTGAAGCATACTAGATTTATGATCACATATTCAATAATGAGGAAGCAATCAGCTGGGGAAAAAAGCCAGTGTCCCCAGATCGCATGTTGGGGGTCAGTACAGAGCTGAATTACATTTTTTTGGAAAGTATCCCTACAGGTCATCCCACTGCCATAAGCGGTACTGGAAATTAGAAAAAGAAAACATTAGGCATTATTGGTTGAATGTCAGTTTTTGTTTTATTCAGTAGAAGTGTTCTATCAGAAACTGTTACCAATTCCATTAAATCAGGCAGAGAAAAGAAAAAGGATTGACAAAATACTAATATATGGTTCAAAATCATTTGTAGTCAGCAGGTCAAAAACTTTCAGGAATTCCTTCCCATTGTTCATTTTCATAGAAAAGCAGAATAAATAATGGCATAAGTATTATTTTTTTTTCACTGAGTGAATTTTCACAGCTTTCCTTCCCATCTTGGTTCTTAATTGGCAGTCAGGCATCCAACTCCACTTTTCAGAAAGCAATAGCCTTACATCCAGCTAGCACCTTCAAATTCTTCCTCTGACCACCTTTTGGAAGCAAGGGACAATCAATAAACCCATAATAAAAGAAAGGAGGATGTTCTACAAAAATGTTCAAAAATAAGCAAGCTTTAAAAGCACCAATAAGTAGAAAAAGCAGAAGATACAGAATTTTTTGAGAGGCTAGCAAGAGGAAGGTGTGCTCACGGACCCTTCTTTAAATTCTTCAATTAATATTCATTGCATGCTTCAGGAACACACAGTATTTTGAGTCCAACTGTGAATCCAAATGCAAAAAAAAAAAAAGTGGTCTTGTGCTGACCACAGGACCATCTGTCCTCTAGGACTCTATTCAGGATAGTTTTCAAAGACCTTACACCCAGCTTCCCTACTCTGGGACAGTAATTTATTACCAATTCTGGCAGAATTCCATCCAATTTGAATATTAACTAAAAATACATAATTTAAATTATCTGTGTTTATTTTAGTCCATCAGTAATTCAATGCCAGCAGAGTGCTACTTCAGAGATTTTAAACAATCCAATTTTTCTAGGATGGAGAAATTGCAGAAAGCACTCAGTCCAAAAATATGTCAGATAAAATCTGTACAAAGCAATTTGACACATGAATAAATTCTTGTGGCAGTCTACATGTTAATTTTGTTTGCAAAATGGATAATTTTCTGAAGAATTTCACAGATAATGGATTTCATTTTATTTCTGTAATCCAGAGAAAAGTGTAATGTAGGGACTTCTAAAGAATAATAATAAGAGGCAATTATGAACAAAGCCTGGAAAATCACTTCAATGTAATGTATTGGCCACCTCCGTATCCTGGAAAAAGTACCTGAGACACGGCCCTTTACCAAACACTTTAGAGAGAATGTTGAAGAAATCAGAGTGCACCTATACTGAAAGTTTGTAGTTGTTTTTCTACCCCGGTGTAGTTCTGAGGAATTCATAGTACAAAAGGGGCACAATGCAAACAGATCAACTCCGTGGTGGCCTAGGACCACAAGTGGCTTCAGCTTTGTAGCACTGCTGGCGCTGATGTGGTGTTTGACAGTGTCTCAGGGCATTTGCACCCTAAGATGCTTTTCTTAACATTAACATTTAAGATAGAAAACAGTCAACAGAAGGGGAGAATCGTGACAGTTTTTCCAACATGTGGAGATATAAAGGAACAAACTATTTTAAGACTCTAAGCAAGAAAAACTCCTCTTGGAGTACATTAAAGCCTGAAACTATTTTTAAGTGGTAGAGAAGTTCGAGAAGATCCTAAGATATACAAGACACACAAAATTGGAAATACAGAGTAATAAAATAGAGATTATATGAAATCAACATTTCTTCCATCATGTCCTGAAGAACACACAGGATCCAGGTAACACCTTGGCACCTTGTATCTGCACAAGCCCTTGTTGAAACATTGCCATACCTAGCAACATCTTCACTGCTTGCTTCTCTGGAAATACTCAAACCCTAACCCTAACCCTAACCCTAACCCTAACCCTAACCCTGCTCATTTACTCTGGCTAATGATTGTGCCCAATCTTAATCAGAGTATGAATTAAAAAAAAGATGGCTTTTTGTTATTTGATTCTTCAACTGCTTTAAGTACCAGAAAACAGAGATTCCCTGTTAAAAACCAAGCGCTGTTTCTCAACTGCTATGAATGCTCCAGGAGTATGATGACAGCTTAGTGAGACCAGAGCAAACTCTGCAGTGAGCTCTATCAGTCACAACTGAGACATGAGGAGGTGCAGGGTGAAATATTCTGGCAAATACATCAGAGTTCAAGCATCTTCTCACTTTCCAGGCTCTGCCTGTCCTATTTCTAAAGGAAAAATTTTGCCTGGAAAGACACTGGAGGACATTATCCTCTAAAAGACAGAGATAAGCGACAAAGTGAGAAAAAACTCATGAAGTCCTCCTTAACAGGAATGTCTATGGTGCATCTGAACACACAGTTCCTGTTCTCACAGCCCATGAACAAATTCTCACATTTACTCTATTGCTTCCATTTTTCAGACGAATATGAAAACTGTAAAAGAAATGCTGATTCATGCGAGATCAATACTTACTCTGTCTCAAGTTGTGCTGTATTGCCAGTGTGCTTTGCCTAACTAAATACATCCAAAAGGAAATTATCAAAATGTCTGCATATCAGATATTCAGAGAAAACTGAATAAATTCTCCATATTGCCAAATGCCACCAACATACTTTTCAAGTGCAAAAGAAGATGTGTTCACAGGAAACCAAAGGCATGTTTGCATATTTACAAATTAATAAAATTCTGATATTTGAAAGACAACTTCCTTTTGCTTAGCATATCAGAGTTGGATTAGATGGTCCCTTCCAACCCAAGGCACTCTGTGTTTCTGTGAATACAATTTTATTGCTCATTTGGATCTGGTGTTTTTTCCCCCCAAGAAAGCATTTCAAGAACATCAATCCCACAGGATTTTTTAGTGCACAATATGTTTTAGGAATCTAGGTTCAAGAAAGAAATATTTTTTGCAACTCTCTATAAAACAAGACACTGAATAAATGTTAAATTGGAAAGTATTTTTGAACTGTCTTGGGTTTGTGAATATCTATATACTCATGTGCAAGAATATTTATAGCTGTTAAACTCACTTCCTTTCAACTGCAACTTGGAATTAGAAAATGACTGATGTTAAAATCTTTACAATAGCTTAATTAAGCAAACTTTAAAATTTGCAAGTAACTGACTGTGGTGGCACACCTGAGTGCAATTGATAGACACTATTCTTATATGTATAGGAGATTAGAACGTATGTATTTTCATACAGTAGAAAAAAGAGAGACCAGCAGAGAAAAACACCAGAATTAGATGTCACCACCCTTTGTAGAGAGGTGCAGACCAACTCCTTCCAACCCCAAAACTCTAGGCTATTAATGTGTTCTGTGGTGATGTTTGCTCCAGCTATTAAGACCTTAGTTGGAGGACAAAGAACCTCTTTCAGAAACAGAAGGACTATGAGTCTTGTGTTGGGCTTACTATATCATGTCCTTTATCACCCATCACAAAGTGCACAAAGTATTAGCACGCGCTCTCTCAACAAACATTGTATTTTGTGATCCAAAGGCTTTATCTCAGATCCTTAACTCCAGCCTACAGGGTTTAACTGAACATGCCCAAACAGCATTTGTAAATTTAACCTCCTAAGATATCAGCTCAACAGGTTTAAATGCAGTGAAAGAAACACATATTCCAAGAAGAAACTTGATTCTCAGAAAGGTAGCTTTTCTTACATAGCACTGCCAAGCAAAAACTTGGGGAAGAAAAAACAACTTAAAAAAAAACAACCATTTAACTTTTGTTCTTTCCAACTGTATGTCAAATCAATAGTCCTTCTGTGGAATTAATTTTCCTTGTATCCAGGCAGACAAAACTGAAAATTTGATCAATACAAAAGAAAACTTGTTTGACACGTCCTGAGTGATAATGACCAATGAGTTTGCTTTTCTGCTTCTTTTTTTCCACAGAATCATTATTTTGTGCTCAAGAGCTGTAACAATAACACTAATAACAAATAGAAAGCTGTCCTACCCATACCAGAGCCACGCCTTGCAGGCAGAGTTCAGTGGCAGGGCAGGATTCTAAAAAAAAAAGGAAAAAGATAAATTTAATTATGGAAAGACCCCAGAGTACATCTTTGCTATGAGCACTCCTCTGATGAAATAGCATTTAATTGCATTCCAGTAAAAAAGAGAGGCATATTTAGGAGCTAATGGCACCCTATTATTTACTGAAAGGAGCACATAATTTTCCTGCAAGCACTAAGAGCAAAAAAAAAAGCAACTATTCAGGAACAGATAATCCAGATTTTCCACCCTCACTCAGCCATTCAACTACTGATACACTTTGATATGAATTTCCTTCCAAATGTAAGTTACTCTTCATTGCAGGAATCTATACTCAACTCCATCTTAACAGACCTAGAAATGAAAAAGCTTCTGTAACATGGGCAATCCTCACATCTGGGCTACTATAAAGCAAGGAAGACATCCAAAGCCCCCTGGTGCTCACAAAGAAACTCATCATATTAGTATTGTCTTTTCCACAAAAAGGCGAGGATTCAAGTACAAAATAGTGGCACAATTTCTGTCACTGTCACAAGCAAAAAGGCATTCTCACAGCTAAGTTTATGGTTCAGTGTGAAGACAGGACGAGAAGTTACACATCTTGTAAGATGAATCTATAAACATATTCATCACTGAAATGAGGAAAGGTATAATAGAAAATAAATATTTAAAATTTTGACAGGATATACATGATACATGACAGCCGTGTTTGTAAATGGCAACACATTTTAATCACACTTCTTTAACAGCAAAGGGAACAGCATATAAATCTATATGTGTATATTTATAATTAACCATTAATAATTACTCAACTCATATTCTATTTATATAATACATACTGAGTACATGAACATACAAAACTATAAGTATAATATGTATATTTGTAGCATGTATATGCATCCATATGATATATATATACCATGCAAATGTGCATAGCACTCTCAAATTTTAGGATGGGATGGATCTACCTCATCTAACTTCAGGTGTCTATGAACTAGTCATGCACAACTAAGCTACTTACTCTTGACTCCCTGTATAATCAACACAGATTGAGGGAAAGAACAACTGGTAGTAACCAAGTCCTCTGCATTTAACTCCACACAGTTGTATGAGGTAACAGTACTTCCAGAATTAGACTGGAGGAACATAAGTTCACACCACTAGCCCTCATTCCTCCATGATTTCTCACCTAGCCTTTGGTTTCCAACTTAAACTGTTACCACAGGGCAATTAATGCAGAATCCAATGCTGATCAACAGGAAGTTAATGAGTATGACATCAGCTGTATTTTGTCTCTACAGATCTAGCAAATATACAGGTCTTTCTTCCATATGGAAAGTTTGAGGAAGAGTTAAACACAAAAGCATTGTCCTTATTCAATACCTTGACTGATAAATAACACCATTGGAAGTGACAACACAATTTTTTTTTTATGTGTTTATATGCTGCATCAGATTTTTGTTGACCTGAGTGAAATTAACATGATTCTTGACCTTAATTTTAAAAAGTGTTTAGTCATTTTGCCACTATTTTTATTTGAATAGTATTTTCCTGTTATTGCAGACATAAAGTCTCAAAGCTACTTCCCATTTTTCTTCACAACCTTTTACAAGTCATTAAATGTTTCTCAAAGTAATTTTTTGAAATATGGCAAACCTCTGGGAAACTGCTGTTTTGAAGACCATGGTAAGCAGTGTATCTTTATGAAGGATTTCATCTCCCAGAATGCTGATTCTCGAAGATGATCGATAGCTGGTTCCTTCTGTGTCTTCTTGTTATTTTGTTCAATAAAAAATCCCTCCTTTCTTAGCATTTTTATACTTTTTTTTCTTGATCACATTTGTAAAACTCCCTTAAATATTCTTCTTTCCAGACAAAAATTTTTAAATTTTTTAGACAGGACAGGCATTGGCTCCAGAGACTTGAACTTTACTCTTAGAGCAGAAAGCCTTGAGCATTTAGACTGTGTGTGGATGCCCTGCTGAAGCACAGTCCCACAGCACAGATGCAGGGATTCACAGGGGCACTACCTCATGCTCCGTGGAATCCTCTGAGGTGCTCTAAATTCCTCTGACCTACCCAGCATGGATCAGACACTCCAAAAGGCCTGGGAAGTATGTTCTGGGAAGTGCCAGTATCCTTGTGATCCTTTGGCTGAACAAGGTCCCAGTTCCTGTGAAGAACTGTAATGCAAGAGGAAGCCTCCTTCCCTCAGGGAGAATTCAGTCTTCATAGCACAAAAAAGCTGTAAGGCATCCATATCTGAAAAAAACAACATAGATACACATAGCAGAAAGTGGAATACTTAGAGGAGCTCTGCTTACAACAAAATAACCTGCAAATTAAAACATAAGTAAAGATTATCTGTCACAGTCCTATGCTTTCTACAGCTGAATGACCATGAAGGAAACTACTTAATGTATAAACTAAACCCATATATAATAGCTGAATGTCCATCTGGCATAGCCATGTTGGTCTGGAATTACTACGCAAGAAATTCAAGCAAAGCCAAGATAATGAAAAATGGCCTGCATTTCTTTGATTAACAGACACAGAATGGGACAGAATAGAAAACTAGTACTGTTAAAATTTGTTAAAATTTATAAACAACCCGCACAAAGGAGCCTATTCAGTCTACCGTTAAAATGTTTTTGTAGAGTTTTGTAGTGCTTCCATTCATACAGAAGAAAAGGATTCATTTTATTGAGATGATTTGTTCCACAGGAGGTTTTTTATTCAAAAAGAATAAAATTTTTAAAAATTTTTTAAAAAATGTGGGAAGAAACACTGCTCCTTGAGATCATTGTATCGGGAATTGGACATCAGGAGAGATATCCTCAAACAGGAGTACAGGTATAACCTTTCCAAGTTCTCTAGTCTGAAATTCTTCAAGAAAAGTCAAGTCAGGTAATGTCAGCAGCTTCCTCTCACCATCTTATAGAAATTATCCAAAAGTCAGCTCTAAGGAAGTATTCATCTGATTTTGGTAACATCCAGGAACTATCAACTCCTCCCCCGAACCACAGCATGAAAACCACTGCATGCTCTTTACTCCGAAAAAGCTTGTTTTTTTAGTATTTTATTCTAGCTAGTATGGAAGTTCAAGAAAGTGAATTTTGTCAAATATCCACTTAAAATTATTGAAAGTAAACAATTTCTAAAATGTATGGGCTCCTATGGATGAGACCTTAGAAACCCCAAGATCATTAGAGAGGAACATTCTTAAAATACTACTACATTCTTAAAATACTGTTCCTAAAAGTATGTAAGAAAGCTTTCTAGCTGTGCAGACTGACTCTAAAGTTCTGAGATAGTTCAGATAACAAAATTAAAAATACAGGAAAATTGATTTAGTAATTTATTTACATAATCACAAGTAAATCTAGCTCACAGTAAATGGAAAATTGCAGAAGGTTTCCAACGAGTGAAGCTTTACTCTATTTATGTAGAGGAACATATGGTTCCAGAAAAACTGGAACAGAAAAAATCTGACTGCTTTAATGATGGGGTTGTTAACACAATTGTTTTTTAAGCACTCTGGCATTTCCCGTTCTTCAATTTCCTAAAGCCTTGCCAAATGTTAACCAGTTTCACTGCAATGCAGAGATCCTCCAGGCCATCTCAGAATTGTCATAACTGCTAGGTCATCCTTTCTCCTCTTGCTGTTCCCTGCTTTGTCAACTACACATCTTCCAGACTGTTCAATAAATGAGACAGCAGTTTGACAGACAGCAGCTTTGTTTGCAAAAGAATCCTAATTAAGCCTTGGAGAAGCCTTTCTTCTGCATAGAAAGAAACATTCTGTGGAAAATAATACTGAACCATATAAACAAGTCCTTAGTAATAACATCTCCTAACTTGTAAAAAAATAATACATTCTTCCCAACTTCACTTTAAGGTGTCACTATTTATATCTTGCTGAGTATTATTTTGCTAACAAAATAGGCATCATTATCTTAAAAAAATATGTTGAAAAATACTTTTAATACACAGCTTCAGAAAATCAGTTTTAAAATGTATTGGGAGAACACAATAATCAATAATTCCTGTTTAGCTCCACTCCTACTCATTACATCTCCAGCAAACCACTAACATTCATTAGGTTGGAAGACTTAGTGTATTCCCATAGGTACTTCAGGGATTTTCCAAAGTTCCCTACTTTGCTTTCTCAGGGTCAAGTCTTATAAGAAATTAGAGCTTTTCAGCAGATTGTTCCCTATATCCTAACTCTTTTCTTCATATTAGCTATGTCCAAGAGAGAAAATTACCTCGTTGTACAGTGGCTTGACTTCCCAGCTTTTGGGAAAATCCAGCTTTCAGCAACCAACTAAGCACTTCCAGTACAGCTGCAATATTGGTGTGACAGTGATGGGGTTGCTGTGGGATCCCCACTCCCAGGCACAGCAGGAAGCAAGACAGCAAAGGGTACTAAGCACAGCACCAGCAGCCGTGCGTGAGATGAAGTGCATACCTCATCCTTAGAGATACTGGAACACAATTCAGAAACAGAGAAGTCAGTTTCCTTCTCATTAAGTCATCATGAAATAATTTTTAAACTGCACCTCTTGGCTGTTACATCCATGTCTAAATCATATTCCAGCTGGCAAGACATTCGTATTTCCAATGTCTGTGCTATGCATTTTCGTACCTCTAGGGCTCCTTATAAGTGTTAGAATGGTTAATAACTTTATTTGCCTTTATATGAACAGAAAGTTTACTCCATGCAGTTCACAGTTTTTCATATCTGTTCCTATAAAATATACCTGCTCTGTTGGTCTGAGGCAGAAGACTGAAACTGGTGATCTTAATCATACCACTCCTCAGCATGAGATAAAAACAATAGTACTACCAGAACTACCCAGTACCAATACCCAATCACAAAATATTTTGTTCATTTCAACTCACAACAAGTAAACAGAAGAATGAAACTCATTATTCAGTTTCACCTTGGCAGTTCAGCTCCAGGTAAATATTCATCATGGTCAAAACAGAGTAAAATACATGTTGGACATTGTATTAGAGTACCTCAATGTGGGCTATGCATTAGTAAGGTTCTGCTAGAGTCCATTCCCATGGAAAGTGTTTACTGAAATAACAGTGACAACTGTAACAAAAGTTCTGTAATATCACAACACAGAATACATTTCAAGTCTATCTTCAGCAAAGCAACCAGCAGCAAAGGAAGGGGGTGGGGAGAGAAGAAGCAAATTAAACATAGCTTCAGGCAGCAGATCTCTCCCAAGCAAAGCCCCCCCCACACACACACATGAAACGATTCAGGGAGATGAGAAGACAGCATGCACTGATGGCATTGCAAATTCTACAAATGACAGGCATGCAAGAACTCCCACCATATCCCTGACTAACTGTGCACTGCAAAGTGTATCCACGCCAGGGAGCCCCAGAGACCTCCCAAAACACTTGTAACACACATGGATCACACCAGGTTGTGATGTCAAAGGAACAACACCTTGGCTAACACCACAAGTGCCTGAGTTCCCTGAGGAACTGTTTGATGCGAGGCATTCCCACTTTGTGCCAGTGGGATTAAAGCAGAGGTGTCGCTTTCAGGGTACCAGGGGTGACCCAGTGTGTTGCAGCCTTCCTGGAGGAAGCATCCCATCAGAGAAGGGCTTCTCCAAGGGCCTTGGCAACCCCATAAGCAATGGGTGATTTCAGCAAGCGTAGCAGCTTCTCTGCTACAAGTGGTATCAGCTCTTGTGATTCAGCTCTTTGTGATATCACCCGAGGCAGTCTCGGGGACAGAGAGACGAGGGAGTCGTATGGCAGTTCCACAAGGTAGCTTCATTGTCCAGAAGCTCCTGTGAAGGGGAAGCCAGGGACGACAACGCCTCCCTGCCTAAAGGCTGCAACAGGGGTCTTTTCATGGGGAAGGCAGTGGGTGGGGCAAGAACCCAGTAAGAACCAACAGGGTACAAAGTATTACCATAGAGGAGCAAGGCATGCTGGGGGGTGGTTCATCTGGTCACCATGACCAAGAGGTGGGTTTCTTATGTCTGAGCCTTTTTGTCCTCACACTTTTCTCCAAGGGAGTGCAGAGGGCTACTTGAGCCAAGAGCTCACAGCCCTCCACATAGAGGGGCTTGTGCTTTTCCCCTTCTGGTCTTGCAGTGATGTCCTGCCCTCATCCTCCTGCCACAAGATGTTTGAGTAGCCCCAGGAACACGGAACAGTGGTTGCTAGGAGAAGAACATGAGCTCTGTACTGAGCTTGCAAGACTGACTGTAAACCACAGCAGATTTCTAGCTGAAGTTTTCTTTTCACACCTGGCAAGGGAAATGGAAACCCAGTGGATGGAAATCTTTGGCACAAGCAGCTGAAAAGCACTAATGTCAACATTCTGTGCTCCAACTCCACAATCCCTTCTGCATGTTTATATTTAATATTATATTAGGAAAGGGACTTCATCCTCACCCACAATTCTCTCTGCACATTCTGAAAAAACTCTTCTGAATTGCAGAGGTATAAAACCCACTCACAATTAAGGAAATAGTAATTTTCTTAGAACTACATTTTTGCACAAATGGCAGAATGATAGTTGAGGAACTTGCTCTGGGCTGTCAGGAAGGTCTGATGCATCTTAAAAGAAGAAACTATTTGTCTGTACTGGAGTAAGACATTGGCGATAGGCCAAGGGTATTTCACTCTCATTACAGTGGTATTTGGCACAGAAACACTCGTGAAAACAATGTTAATATGTGAGACATACAGCATTTTCTGATGATAAAAAAAGCTGAAGAAAGGGCTTCAAGAACTTCCAAGGAAGCAACATGCAACAAAGAAACATGAAATGAAAAAGAAACATACATAGGAAAAGGGAATAGAAAAAGATAGAGGACTCAGAAAAGGGAAATGGAAGACAAGAGCCCAAAAGTGAAATTCATCTCACTTAATTTCAGGTGCTTACTGTGTACGTGTCCACATTGAGTTGTCTATCTTCCTTCTACAGTAAAAAGAGAAGTTATCATAACGCTACCAATGCAACCTAGGGTTTCTTTTACTTGTCCAATATGGGAGCCCCCTCTGGGGTGAGATAAACTAGACAAAAATTTCGCAACACTGGCCACCTCTCCACAGCTGAGAATGCATCACCTGTTCAGGGATCAGCACAGTATCTTATTGCTCATTCTAATGCAAAGATTAATTCTGAAATTCTTTCTTTCTGTCCCAAGAACAGACATGTAGACATCAGACTACAATCAGAATCACTGACTAAGAGCACACTTTTCTTCAATTATTCTCTGAAAAAAAATCCAATTACACCTGCTATTTTTGATAATTTCTCAGATGATGAAAGCTTAATACATTTTTTGACATTACAGAGTGGACTGAAGTTAAAAGAATGCAAAAATATAATTAATTAAAATCCACATCTCATCTAAATAAACTACCCTAAATCACTCTGCCACTTTTCTTTCATATTTAGGCATCTGTCTACAATGTGCAATGCAGTACTGTGCAAAGATGTTTGGTTTAGTTATAAACCTGTATGCCTGTGCAGCATAGTACCACACATACAGCATAGTGCCAAGATGCTGGAAGCGGGAAAGATGAGCTGTTGTTGCACTCTGCCTGGGATATATTCTCAAAAGGATTTATCAATCAACTCAAATAGAGCACCGCCTTAGAGCAGCTAACTTTCTTCAGGTTCTATAAGAACAAGTTTAAGTAAACATGGGTTCATGAACTCATGAAGCATTGGGTATGGATCCTAACTTTCAACAAAATACCTTACACCTTATTCTAACCATTTTTACTTCTTAATACTGTAATATTACCATCTTGCTGTTGCTGACTAGAAGTTGCTCTTGCTGCAATGTGTGAATAACAACTGCATGATTATTCTCCAGATTGGAGGAACACCTAATTCTAAGTTGTTATTCTAATAAAGAAGGTCTCCTTTACTCAAGAAATCCCCCATCATCCATTTACTGACAGATTATTATTCCGCTGTGTCACCAAGAGGGCCATGGAGCGCAGTATTTTGGTAAAAATCCTGCTCAGTACATGGCACTCAGCATCAAGGATTTTCAACATTAAAAGCTAGGTGAAATTTAACACTTCAAGAATTTTCTCTCCAAAAAATCACATTATCTAAAACAGTATTATTGTTGGCAATTTCAACAAAATTGTTGATTTTTCTTTCCAGCTCCAGAAAGCCAAATCAAAAAGATAAAAGTTGGTTTGAGACTTTTTGGAAGTAAAACTTTCAATTTCAAACAACTGTTTCAAATATATATTGTTCTGAAATAGTCTATTTTGTTCTAAATAAAGCCAAAACTATACACTTAGACATTATTTATTAAAAATATTTTTCTTAATTCTGTAAAGCTATCTGATACTCAGTTTCCATAACAACTTGAAAGGGACATGAAATGTCGGCATTTCCCAAATCCTGAAAACATTGTTTTCCTAGTCCACTCGGTTTAGCACAACTAACCAAAACCAGTTCTTTCCATGCAAAGATCAGGTCTTTTAAACAATAAGAATGATGATTTCCCTGCCTTGTAATTCCAAAGAAATCAGCTCAGGAAAACTAATGGAAACAATTTTTTATAAGGTACAGAGAGCAGGCAAGACAGCCAGAACCAGAATGCCAAATGGCTGAGCCTCCTTTTATCTGTATTAGCCAAAAGACCAAGGAATGGCTCCTTTTGCAAGTACTGGCATAAATGTAAATTTGCGCCTGTACTGGACTTGTACCACTGAATCACACAATAGATGTCATTAGAATAGAATTTAAAAAAAAAAATTGCTGTTTCTCTTCCTGTTCAATCTGTTCCAAAAGTATCCATGAAGATCCTGGTGGTTCCAAATAAATATTATATTAGTAAAACTAAATTTTGCTCTCATGTATAAGACCAGAAGGGATTGCTAGAGTACCTGAGTTGAGTTCCCCACGGTCATAGACAAGGATGTTATGGATAAGGCTCAGAAGAAACAGCACATTCTACAACTTCAGTCTTCCTCATAACATTTTTAGACACATTTTTCCAGAGAAAAAACCCCAAACAAACAAACAAACAAGAAACAACACAAAAACACAAAAAAAAAAAAACCAAACCAACTAACCAAACAAAAAAACCCACCCCAATGAACCAACCAAGCAAAGAAACAAAAATACCACCAAAGATAAATTAGAGATAATTGGCCCTTAATAAATCTTAAACTTGCCTTTCAGAGTCCAACAAGGCAAGAGAAACTTTCAGCCCACCATAAAATGAGATTGAGGATTTGGCAGTTATTTTTTCAACATCTATATTGAATAATATTGCTTTAAACACTGTTGTGTACCATGAAAGAATTTCTGGAACATCACATGCAGCTTGTTCTACCCTCTCACTGCTAGACAGCTTGTAAGGAAAGGTGTGCTGACCAAGGTCTTAAGCAACAATGAGTATAACTACTGCTGCCCTTAGGAGCTGATCTCTCCTTTTTGAACTTAGACATCTCTGGCTGTGGCACACAGAGTGTAAAATCACCTGTGTGCTGTACTCCTGGTGCACACCATGAAGGGAGACAGAGGAAAAGCACAAGCATGGTTGCCAATCCAGCAGCCAGTGCAGTTACCTGCTCCTGCCCCTGTGCCCTGGGCTGAGAAAATGGGACTGAAGTGCCAACTCCATGAAGGCATTAGATACAAAACAGATAATTCTACAAACTGGCCACTCCTCAAATCTGAGGACCCCCACTGTGAGATGGAAAATGGAACTTGTAAGCTTTGAAAAATAATATCTATATTTGTATCCATATATGTATCTAAATAATGGGAAGAAGTTCTATGAATTTGTGTTTAAAAATGCCACTGCTAAGAATCATTACATAATGCATTTGACCTGCACATCCAGAAACCCTGAAAGAAAACCAATGTCAAATTGAAAATAAAGGTAGCTGATTCATGTGAGAACAGCTTTGGAAAATCATTTAAAAATGCATAGACCAAATAGCTCACTGCTTTCTTGAAATATATTTTAGTAGCAATTTGATATTAACCTTCTTTAATTTGTGGCTACGAAGACACCTTTCAGAAAATGTACAGAAACGCACATTGCAGAATCTTCCTTTTCAACTGCAAATACTGGCTAATCCAAGTTCCCATCATTTAACCCTAGTACATTGAAATAAAAAGCAGCAATGCCACCATATAAACATGGGAATAAAGGATGTTTTCAGCAATTCCAGATGTCAGTCAGAAAAAGGAGAAACACAGTTTTTCCATAAAATCCCTTCATCCAAAGTCAGATCTGACTGCTGAGTGGGACTCTGAAAATAACACTAATACAGTGAATCTGGGAACTTAAATATAGTTTGTTATCTGTACCAGTTAAAAGTACAAGGAGTCAGCTCTATCTGCAGAAAATGAAGGGCTTACTGTATTTGCATGATTTCTCAAGCAGGTTACCCTGCTAGACTCTGAACCAGCAACAGGTTCACAAGCTTCAATAAATCAAAATAAAGATAAAAAAATTGTTCGGTGATACAACCATGAATATAGTGTCAAAGTTTTAAAAGCATTCAGACACAGCATATTCTGATGCTGCTGAAACTAAAGGTGAAATTGCTGGGAGGTGAGACAGTAAAGTTAGACTTCTTGTGGCTCCTTAAAAAAAAGTATTGTGTCAGCACTTAAGCTGTTACATGTACCCAAAGAAAGCCTTTCAGGAATTCCAATTGGACAAAAAATATTTTCCTATCTAATTTTTACAAAGGTTTTCTTTGTACAATTACTTTTTCTCACAAGGAAAGGTTTTTCTTCACACCAAACTGTTTTTGCACATAAGCATTTTTAGAACTGAATTCTTAAGCCTATGGCAGGAACAATTATGTAACTATACAATATTATATTAACAATTTGACTTTAATAGGCAAAGACAGTACCTGGTATGACATTAAAAGTGGTCTGAAAACATGAACTTTCCTCAGGGAAACAATTCTCCATAGCAAATATGTTCTTACTTCTCTTCAAAATTCTTTATAAATCTGTCTCTGATTTTTTATGTCTTCAAAAATTGATTGTTTTATGTTTTCATACATGTTGACATTTTTGCAGGGAAAAGACTCTTCAATTAAGATGGATTCTTTTTTTTTTTTTTTGTATACATGGCAAGCAACCATTATTTTGTTTGTAAGTGTGGTCTCAATCTACAACAGAAATACTTGAAAATACAAGATGTCATCCGTCTTGATTTCAAATTGGCAGACAATTTAACATGCACACAGTGAGCTTCAGCAAACAAACAATATTTCATTACTACCAATTTTATAGTGGATGTTGCTACTTCTTTTAAATACCTTTATTTTGTTAATAGCTAAAGTTAACAGTCCACTTAGAATGCTGAGTTTAAAAAAAAACAATTTCAATGACACATTTACTTAAATATAGTACCCAGTAGGTAAATACTTGACTTTCTGTAATTGACTGGCCACCTTAGTCTTTGATTACATTAAGATTTCTAGATATTTATATATATCCACAAATGTCTCCTGGGCTTTGTCAGCCTGAAGAAAAGGTCATATTTCACATTCTTCATGTAGTTGCCATATATTCTTTGTTTCCAATACATCACACACTATTGCTTCTATTGAGGGGAAGCAGGCCCAAAAAGCATGAACAGAGATGTAATGAGGGGGCTGGTTTTTAGTCTATGATTACCAATTGATCCCTATAAGTGAAAAAACTTCCTTCTTTCTTACCTGAATGACAATCCTAAGTAACACCTTAGGTTTAGCATTCAGCATTCAGCAGTTTATGTTAAATGAAACACTTTCACTGCGTTGGATACCTTCCATAAGACAAAATGGAACATCATGAGATGTTCAGAAGATCTTAATCTCCCATGGAATAAAGGGACTTTATTTAAAGATTTCTGGAATAGAAATCTCTTCACAGAAAGGGTGGTTATGCATTGAAAGGGGCTATCCAGGGCAGTGGGGGAGCCACCATCCCTGGAGATGTTCAAGAATTGACGGGACTTAGTGCCATGGTCTAGTTGATAAGATGGTGATCAGGTAAAAGTTGAACTCAAAGAACACAGAGGTCATTTCCAAACTAAAGGATTCTGTGAAAATTGCAACAAAACTCCAACTCCATTATCTCCTGGAAGAACCTCCAGAACTTTCAGGAAGATATGAGCAGGAAATTGGGCAGAACAGGTCTCTCTGCTCTGTTTGGTCCCCTCAGACAATTACAGCCAACACAATGCACTGCCTTCCGCATCTTCTCCAGCATAATAGCACCTAATCCCATCCTGACCTGCAGCACGGTCAGTTTAACCTTGCACTCAACAATCTTAGAGGCAGACAATATGTCGAAAATGATCACAACTAGTACAAAAATGATGGTTTTGCCAAACTGATAGAAATATGAGGCAATTTCACTTACTATATCATGCAACCAAGAAAAAAATTATTTTTGAAGACCACAAAGGTTTCTGTAACTACTTTTTAATTATACAATATTTCACAATAATCAGAGATCTGCCCCAACAGTCATTACCAAGCCAGGGAACATTGAGAAAACCTAATTATTTTAAACAAGACTGCCCACTGCCTTGTCAAATGTAGGTGGCATAGCAATACACCACCATCATCCCTGTTGCTTAAACAGAAAAGAAGTTGACTATGCTTCATAAGCATCAGGACTTCAATAAAAAAAACTGCCTTAAATTCAACAGGAAATAAGTTTTCTCCTCTGTGCTCCCTATTTTAACTGCTTTAGGATGAATCTTGAAAAGTGCTTCTCATTTTAACTCAAGTGTATATGAAAGCATCTGGCCAGCAAATGAGGTTGTATTTTGCAACCATAAAGACTCTTAAGAAAACACATTCTAAAAGCATTTGAAAAATAAGTATGAGAGTGCAACATAATCCTCCTAAGAGTTTGTATCTTTGTAGGTAATTGCAAGGTCGCATAGCAGGGATAGCATTTGGAAAATGAATTGAAAATGTTCAAGAAACTGAATTTTTTAATGTTATTGCATTTTCACCTGAGATTAATGACACGGAGCCCAAAAAAGCAGCTGCATTCCAATTCCTGAACAGGATATTCCCAGGAACAAAAAGCCAAGCTGTCTTTTTGTCTTTGTCCATATGCTGATCAGAATATCTAATTATCAACTGGAAGCTGCCTGCTTAGAGACTATATTTCAGTGACAAAAGAAGTTCTTCGTTTGCTTTCTCTATTTCATTGCTTCAACAGTGATTTACAAGTGCAGCAGAACGATAGGTCTTGCTCACAGAAACACCTTTGGTGTTGAATCATAGCTGCATTTTCTAAATAATACTGGAAAATACTAGTTTCCTAAAAGTGGAAATCTGCAAATAGCAGCTGTGTTATTTGTTCACTATAAACCTTTCATGTATATAATTACATTATTTATCATGATTGATTCTACCTCTCCACAAATTTATATACTACATGTTAGTAGAAAGAACAAATTAGAAATGCAAAGAATCCATATGTTTGTGTTTCCACTTGCTTTATCTACAGTGTTGCAGATTCCCTTCTGGCTCCTGCTTGATTTCATAATTTGCTTGGATATACTAGAAACTGACTCCACAATGAGTTCCTGCAAGTGTATATTTCCATACAGTTTATCTGAAGTGCTAAAAATTAAGTTAAAGGTACTTCAGAAAACTCCTGCAGTGTAACACGCAACACTGTTTAAAATGCATTGGCAGAGTAATAGCAAAAAACTTTTAATTTCATCTATGACTGAATATTTTACTGTAGTAAAATAACCTGAATATCATAACCTGATTGGGCAAGATCATACTTCACTCTCTTCTGTTGTGGCTCACTCAGTAATTTCAAATGCAACTCAAATATATTTCTAGACTCATAGGCCTGTAAGACTGTTCTTTTAGCAGCCTTCCCATAATTTCATTTTCCCTCACAAAAAGAAGCAGAACTGTTTGGCAGTGGAGGCCAGATCTCTGGCACCATTTTGATAGTGAGCAGTCTGCTGTCTCTCTCCGACATAAGGGACAACACTGTACAAGAGAGTTTGGGAGATGCAAAGACAGCAACTAAAAACAAGCATGGGCTAACATATTAAGGAGAGGTCATACAATGTAATTTTAGATTTTTAGCACTTCATTGAAGTTGTAATACAGTCCATTATTCCTTCCTTTTAAATTACTTCCACAACAATCCCACCTCTGTGGTCGTTACAAAAGCTTAGCATTTTCTGCGTGAAAAAGCATTTCCTCCCATCTGTTCTAAATTTGTTTCTCATTAATGCCCATTTCTGCTTACTCATCATGTTTAAATTGGGTCATCATTATAGATTAAGATGGAACAGATTCAGCACTTAGAGGGCCACAAAGAAACTGCTCTCTCCGTATTAGTTTCAAAGGTTTGTTGACAACACTCTTCTACGAATGCTCACTATGATGGTTTGATCTGTTTATATTAGATGTAAACTTGAATTTCCTCAGTATCAAAAGCCAAGTCCTCATCACATCTAAATTTCAGCAATGTTTTCCTTTAGTAATGGACCAAATTAGGAATCCAGAACTGCATTTCAGATTTGACCTGTAAACCTCAGGCTATTTGTTCTAGCTGTCTGGTCTGACCCTAAAATATGTGATTCTTGCACAGTAATATTGAAATGGACCTAAACATTTTTTCACACTCTTTATATTATGTGCCTCAGAGCACAGCAAAATTTTACTTATTTACAGAATTTAATTTTAAACAGACACAGTACGTATACTTTATTTTTCCTAACCACAGCTGCCTTTTTTAATTTTCAACTTACCCACATTTCATTCAGTGTTTTAATTCTTGTCTTCTTGCTCATTCAAAATCAAAAGTTTTTGCTACCATTGCATCCCTGTGTCTCTCGTATTGATCCAGGAGAGAAGGTATCAAAGTCAAGAAAGAAGGCAGTAGTAGCTACCATTAAAATATATAACTATAGAAATTAATATCTATATACTATATTGGTATAACTGGATATGTCAAATTTATAAACATAATATATTGAGTTATCTAAGTACAGATGTTTTCAGAGGTAGATCATTATCATCAGTCTAGTGTTAATGTTTGGGAAATTAGACCAAAAAGGTCTTCAGAGCATGCAATTCCTTTTCATAAACTGAAAATCACATAACTACTCTTTTAATATTTTACTGCATACAGTCTAATTCTCAAGATACTACTTCATTGACAAAGTAAATCCTGTGAGGAGCGGCTGAGGGAGCTGAGGTTGTTCAGACTGAAGAAAAGGAGGTTCAAGGGATACATTATTACTCTAACTACCTAGTACTTTTCATTTTCCAATAAGCTAACTCTGCCACAATCTACTCCTGTAAAAGTACACAGGCAGACAACCCATCTCTGCACTCATGGATATTTCCTAATTGATTCAAATTCTTTGGAACAGATTCAAGAACACAAGCCTTGTGAAGGTATCCTATCCTAAATTTGCTGATTATAGTAAATCAGAAGGAGTTCCTGTCTCCCTCAAAGACAGAAAGGCCCTGCAGAGAGACTTACAAAAATTAAAGGTATAGGCAGTTGATGCTGTTTGGTTTCTGCCTTTTTTCTTTTATATGTTCTCTGTACTCTTTGCACATATAATTGTAGCTCTGTGGCCTATTGTATTAGTAGCTAGTTTTTCCAGTACTTTTCCCTAAGCAGAAAGACAAAACAAATTCCACAGCTCCAAGCCTCAGGGGGTACAAGGCCCTGTCCTATCTCAGTTCTTCCCTGGGAACCAAGGCTGAGAACAACTCTGAGGTACATTTTCATAAACAAAATACAGCCAGTGCTGAGAGGGAGGCTCCAGGGAAGGAGCTAGACCTGGGGAGCAATTGAATCACCACTTTTTCTCCTAACTGGTGCTTTGAATCAATTATGCTAATTTCCTTAAAGCTATAAATATGTACTCACCCCTAGAGGGGGTGGGCTTTTATGGACACCTTTCCATAACTGCTCCTGAAGACCTTCAAAATAAATATCCCCTTTTATATTACCTCCTTGCTAAAATGATCTTGAGTTTCATTCCAGGTTGGGGAAAAAGGCAACACAATCATCAGCCATATGAATTTTAACAGAGGCAACTTCCAGATTCTGCTCCTGGGACAGAGCAGCCCTGGATGTGTGGACAGACTGGGGAAAGAGACGCTGGAGAGCTGCACTGGAGAAAGGGCCCTGGGAGTTCTGGTCAGTAACAACTTGAACAAGTCAGCAGTGCCCTGGCAGCCAGGAGGGCCACCCGTGTCCTGAGGGGCATCAGGTCCAGCATCACCAGCCGGGCAAGGGAGGGGATTGTCCTGCTCTGCTCTGCTCTGCACTGGGGCAGCCTCACCTCCAGTGCTGGGGGCAGGTCTGGGTGCCACAATACAAAAAGACATTGAGCTGTTAGAGAGTGTCCAAAGGAGGGCCATGAGGATGGTGAAGGGCGTTGAAGCCGTGTGAGGAGTGGCTGAGGTCACTTGGTCTGTTCAGCCTGGAGAAGAGGAGACTGAGGGGAAACCTCACTGCAGTTACACCTTCCTCATGAGGGGAAGAGGAGGGATGGGCACTGATCTCCTCTCTGTGGTGACAGTGACAGGACACAAGGGAGTGGTCTGAAGTCATGTCAGGGGAGGTTTAGGCTGGGTATTACAAAAACGTTCTTAACCCAGAGGGTGGTTGTGTACTGGAACAGGCACCCCAGGGAAGTGGTTGCAGCACCAACCCTAAGAGAGTTCAAGAAGCTTTTGGACAGTGCTCTTGGGTACATGGTGTGACTCTTGGAGTTGTCCTGTTCAGAGCCATCAGTTGAATTTGGTGATGTTTGTGGGTTCTTTCCAACTCATGATAATCTTTTATTCTGTGATTGGTATGTCCAGCTCCATAGATAATGCAATATCCAGTCTGAGATGTACTAAAGACAGCTTGATACCAAAATACAGAACACAGAAAAAGGAGTAAGTTTTTAGCCGTGGATTAACTCAAAAGCCATCTCAGTCATGTTTCCATTGGATGATTGAAGACAGCTGGGTATATAGGCACACTGCATATTTTCATTATGTATAATAACAAAACAACTTCGACAGACCTAAAATTTTACACTGTGAAGCTAACCATGTTGGGCAGTTTGCCTTATCCAGACACTTGAAAAGGCAAAGTGATTGCCACTTGTGGACAGAACCAAAGATATCTTAGTCAGGATCCATTATGCGTAAGATCAGCAGAGCTGCATTACAACCACTTAGCAGTTGGGTTTATTCATTTTAGCTTGGAAACAGTTCTTGTTTGTAGAAGATCTGTATCCATACTTTAAAGAGCTACAGAGGTTTGATGCACAAGCTGGAAGAGAATGCAGTTCTCACACACAGCAAAATGTGAAAGATCCTGAGTTGTCTTCTCAAGTCCAGAAGGGAAATACTCCCAAGGACAATGCGGCAGAGCCTGGCACCAGACAGTGAGAGGCTGTTCTGGGTAAAGGGAACTAATTTGGTTCAAGACTCTGCTCATTTTCTGCTCATGAACAGGATGGGTTTTACAGTACCTCAGACCACTGCCAGCCAGACCACTGCCATTGTTCAGAGCTCACTTACATATATCTAATCATAAACGTATGTCAGGGTGCTGATATGATATAAAAATACAATATATGAGCAAACAGCTAGATTAGCAGAACAGTAATCCAACTGTATTTGAAACACTTAATCACTTAAAAACTTTCCTGTGAATATTTACAAATTGACCAGTTTAATAACCACCGTGCAGTGATAATCATAAAATTAACTGTGGCAAAACACAGCTCAGTAACTGCATGAAACACAGTAGTTTCCTCTTATGGCTTTAAAACTGCAATACTGTTAAAAGCCTAAAATTCAGGAAGATAGAGGAGAGCTCTAGTTTCAGAAAAACAAAAACAGCAAACTGCTTTTAACTAGAATTAAAGCATGTAACCTTCATTTATTCCTTTTTTATGTCTTTTGAAGAAAGATGACACTACGTTACTGGTTTTCTGCAAATAACAGATTTTCCAGTTATTTAGTATAATAAAAATCTGGTTTACTCAGCTTTCTGCCTTAAAAAACACAGTTGTCCTCATATATATATATGTTTAGACCTGTTCAGAAATCATTATGTCTGAGTAGAGTGCTGTGGCCTGCAGGGAGAATAACATTTAGCCAAAGATACAAAAAAGAAAAGTCACTTTCATAAGATTACCTGCATCTATCTTTTTTGATGTGAGAGGTATACTGGAATGGAATTAGACCACTTTTCTTCACTAAAACCTACCTGGGACTCAGAGAGCTTCCTCAATATCTGGAAGCATAGCTTCATGGCTTGCAGCAAATAGTGCCTATACACGTCCAGGAAACAAAATCACTTTGCCTAAATTACCTTACCAATGGTTTCAATTGTAGTCACCAAGAATAGCTCAGAAAATGTTAGACCAGGGCAATGTCTAACTATTACTGAAATTGCTGCAATTACTGCATTTTTCATTATGACTCCCTGAATCTACTGGTGAGCAGCACCCAGACCAGGAGGACTAAAACCACATCAAGAAATCTTACTATGATATCTTAACTTTGTACATAGACTCTGACAGTCTTCAATAAAAGATGTAACTGAAGACATCTAAATGCTGTTGTTTATCTTTTACTAAACACCTCCCCTGCACTCATCATCAATACCTCTGATTGCAAATGTAAGGTGCAAAGAAGAAATAACAGAAAAATAAAAACACATTTGGTTTTAAAAAATTTGTGTTTAAATACATCTTGTTGGATAAATTTTCAAAGCAATGAATAAGTTGGAAAAAATCCAGCGATTCTTGAAAATGGTTTTCATCTCCAGTTCCTAAGGAATCCTGTAGCACTAAATTCTAAGAGCAGATGTCTTTGCCAGCTAGAGCCAACAGGAATGTCAAATCTAGCCACAGCATTCAAGACTACAGCTCTCCTAATTCATAGTGAGTATTTAACCTAAAGTCAGCAGCACTCAGACAGATTTCAGCCACATCCACAAGCTTAAACACACATGTGTTCTGGTACCACACTATGTGCACTTTCCAAGAGAGGAAACAGAAGAGACTGGAAAAACGTAAATCGCAAGTGGGATTATGGAGCTATCCTGCACAGAGGCCTGCAGTTATCTGTTCACAAGTCCAAAGATACATTTACCTAACAGAATAGTATTTTTAAAATCTCACTGTAAAGACACAGCACTATTTTTCCACTGCCCAAATCTTTCTCCCAGAACATATATTCCTCTCCTACTCTATCCCCCACAATCCCTATTTAGAACTCACTCATTGTGAATGCCTCTTCCCGAGGGGATCCTACTCCTATCTCATTATCTCTTACTATGAAACAGAAAAAAAATCCCAGTTGATTCCTGGACTATTTCTTAAGCGGGAATTAAATCCATCTATTTGAATAAATGGAACAAATGAGAATGCTTTGTTTGTACACCCTACATTGCAAACAACAATTGTGAGGAAGAGGGAGAACATTCTTTCCTTTTCAAACTTTGATAGAAACCTCTACCTCTGACAGTCAGTATTGTATCCCATCCCAGTGGTGATGGGATAACCCATCAAAATCTTTTGAATAGAAGTTAAATAAAATGCTCCAGTCATTTCTCTCAGAAAAGGCGACCTACTTCTGCTACCTACATTATAGCAGCTCTTTTTCCTTTCAAGACTGAAATTACCCTTGCACAAATATTTCTGTGACAGAAAATTGTTGCCAACTTCAGAATCAGGCAGAAAGCCCGAATAAAAAATATCTCTATTAAATCAGAGAATTATAAGCAACTATTCATAGGAACAATTCGCTGCTGATACACTACACAAAATTAACTATCCACTGGACTTCAAAATTAGTGTCCAGCTTGTTCATAGGTGTCTTAGGTTACAATGGTGTGTATTCTATCACCATCTCCATGGGTTNAATCACAACATGTAGAAAGAAAATTAAAACAGAAAGACCCAAGAGAGCTGCCATGTTAGTTCTCATTTCCTATTTTGCCAAGAGGGAGTGCTCTAATTTCTCTTGCACCTGATTGATGAAACTATAAAGAATGCTACAGAAAACTCTAGAAACACTTGACTACAGAAAAAGAAACAATAGTTTTCTTGTTTGGGTTTGTTGGGGTTTTCTTTCACTGGGTGGGGTTTTTTTTATAGTTCTTTTAGTTTTAGCACATCATTTTACCCTCGGTTTGCAGTGTGTTATTTCTTTCCTGCTCTGATTGCTCTTGTTGACATTACAGAACTCATCAGGAGCTCTGGCCAGCACTAAAGTGGTATTGCTGCCTTGCAATCTGGTGTTGAAGAGCAAGTACAAGGCAATAAAAATTACAATGCTGCTCCAGAGATTTTACTTTGCTCCAAGTTATAAATGGGATATAATACAGTAAGAATATAATATAGCAATTGTATTATCCCCATTTTGTCTGTGGTGGCCACAAGCATGTTCTCTCCCTCCCTTCCTGTTCCTCCCTGTGGTCCATCCCCTAGGTCCACATGGAGAGATGCAGTAATCAGCAGTTCACCTTCCACAGGAATTGGTAGGAGCTAGAGGACAGGTCAGAAAATAAGCCTGTAGCACAGCTAAGAGTCAGACCCCTATCACCTATGCCACAGTTCTGTATTTCTGTGCCATTAGCTATCACCAGGTTTCCTCTTTATAAATAAAAGGATCCAAGTTTTCTGAAACACAATTGTTAACTCAGGAATGAGCACTTACATCAACAGAATGTTTAAAGTGCTAATATTGAATGAGTATTTTAAAGAAATACACTGAGAAAAAATGAGATGGTATTCAATCTTCTTGTACTATTCCAATTTCTACATAGTGCTCTTATATCTACAGAAAAGGCAGAAGGAAGAGTATGCTTTTGGAATGCACAAAACCACCCAAACACCCCTCTATGCTTCATTTAGAAAAGGAGATTTCCTTTGTCATTTACACAGAAAAAAAATCTGCACAAGAGTGTCTTACTATGGCGACAGGGAGCCAGTTGAAGAAAAACTTGCATGTTTATAGTGTAACATACATTCTTTGAGGTTATCATATCAACCTCTTAGACCTCTACAGGAAGTAAGTTGGAACAAGCCGGTTTTGTACTGTGCCAAAACTGCATTATGGCTAATTGGCTGCCCACAAATGAACCTTTCTCCCTCTCTGGGAATAATACTTGATACTGAAGGTAGGAATACAATTATCATCATTATTTTGATTCCTAAAGCTTAATGAATTTTGACCTTCAGACAAAGAACTTTTTTTCTCTGGTGGTTAATATATTCACTTAAAATTTTCTCATACTTCTAAGCAACAAGTAGTTTCATTTCCTGGCTTGTACTTTCTTTTAATAAGCAACTTCTAATCATTGGAATCCTAACTGGCCATTTCGATATTGTCTGGAGGAGTTCCATGGATCCAGGACTGCTTGGAAAGTCTTTATCTTTCTTTACAAAAACTGATTACCCAAAAGTTTCAATTACCCCTCAGAGTCTCAGCTGCACATGGCTAACATGCATCCACTCTCACAGTAAGTGCAAATATCCAGCCATGCAGGCTTGAATGGCTGATAAATGGATAACCAATAGCACACTTAGCTACACAGTTCTTCTTTCTTCTACATGCTCCAGGTTAATATTTGCAAAGCAGCTTAATAAAGCATCTCAAAAATGGAAGGGGAAAAAGCCAAATAATGAAGCAAAAATTCTATTTATTCCCATATATTTGTTTTTTAAAGCAGTAATATATTTTGTTGGGACTGAGAAATTGAAAGTTTGCTCTGGAAAAAAGGACAGACAATTTGTTAGGAAGTGAAATTGTCTTTTTGCATTCTTTGTCTTCCAAAGTCATAAATACCAATAAACTATATATTCTTGAAATTACTTCTGAATTTTTTTCATCAGAAATTGCTGACATTCTGACATTTTCTGTCAGAAATTGCTTCTGACAAAACAGAGAGAAGAAGAAACTGCATAGCCATTCCAACTACAACAGCATTAGTGCTTCTGACATCAATTAAAAAACATGTGCATCCTAACAGGGTGTCACCAGAGACAGAGACCATGAAGTATTTATGAATATAAATATCTTATGAACACCAGGTCTATTTAGTGTTCATAGCCTTTTGTTACACAAAATGGAAAAGCAAAACTGAAAGTAGACAAATGTAATATCTCTTAGACTCACCATTCATGCAGGGATAAAACCACATGTTGCACATAATAAATTTATTTTTAGATTGCTGGGATCAGAGTTCCAAATACAGCAACAAATATTGCACATGTAAATCTTGGCTCCATATTAAGTTCCTGCAATGCCAATTAGGAAGTATGAAGTTTCTGCATGAAACCCTTGGTTTCATATCAGGATTGTCATACCAGGACACCTTTACCACCCAGTGTCTTATTACCATATATGTGAAAAAGATTTAAATGCCTCTTCAGCCCAAAGTATTCAGATTTGCAGAGAGTCATTAAAATAAATGCAACCTAAAAGTTTGAATGAGTTCGTCCAAAAGATGGATCCTTAAATTAGGGAAAACTGGTGGAAGAAGGGCACACAAATTCACTTTTGTGTTCCTATTTCTGTTCTCAGCTGGCAAAAAGAGGTGGAAGTTTCGCAAACAAGAATTTTGCCAGAAAACTTAGCCAAGTACAGCTCAGGGAACCTTTTCCAGACTCAGCGTTCTGTGATAAGTTGAAAGGATCATGATGTTCTTTATAGTCATATTAGATTAACTAATTTGCCATACTCCCAGCTGATGTGCCAGGTCTTATGCTAAACTTAAACACCTGTGAAGAGAAAGCCACAATATATAGCTCATGTGTTGGCTTGGCATTCAAATTGTTCTTTATTCCAACATCAGAGAAATCATATAAAAGTGAACTATACTCACATTTCATGAAAACCCTCTGTATTTTAAGCATGATCTCATGAAGCGGGCAGATTTTAGCTAGTCCCCTCTTAAAAGACTCTTTTGGTGTTAATTCTATAATGTTGTAATGTAACCATGTCAAAAACTGATATCCAACTGTAGCTGCCGTGGAGGTTTCCTTGGAAACCTCCAGGGGAGACGGCACAGAAGAAGAAAAAGATAACTGNGCCGGGCTGGACAGAAGAAACCCAGCGAGCTATATCCAACCTCAGATTCCTTCAGAGCAAACCAGCCAGTTTCTTTCTACCCAGCTCTTAACAGATAGTCAGAATAGTTGATTGCTGTTAACTTTAGTAGAAAACTGCTTGTACTTGAAACATTTTCTCTTCCATATTAATTTTATCTCCTCTAGTTCAAACTACTCTTCATGCATTGTCTTCATAAAATGATCGGTTTTTCTTCTTGGCTGTTTTTCTGATAGTTCTCTAATCTCTCTATCCCCTTTATATGAGTGTTGTCAAAAAGCCACACAACTACAGCTGAAGCTTCTCAATCACCAAGCCCAAGAATTCCCACTGAGATTTTAAATACTACATCTTCTAGTACTACCCAAATCATCACTTCTTTTTTTTCCAGCTACATGACATCAGTTTGTCTTTTTGTGCAGTCTACTGTAAAAGACTGATCCTTTCCTCCACTGTAACTTGGTATTGCCAATCTGTATATACTCACATGCACCATTGACCAGCAACTGCAAAAATACCATTGTGAATTATCCATTGATTGATTGTCACTACTTTTGCAGTCAGTCATATGGGAGTTTGCTTTTCTCTTTTTCCTCATTGCTACAATACAATTTCAAAGTGGAAAGAAATAAAAAATAGCCCACTTATCTGTAGCAATGAATAAACACAGATAGGATATGCCTCAATACAACAAGGCAATGCAAGGTCAGGAAGGCAAAGTCATAGCTGATTTTGAATAATGTTGGCAATAGTCCTGCTTGGAGCAGAAAGACCAAGTTGGAAGTCCCTGCCAAGATAGGATATTTTATGGGTCTTTTAAATAATTATTAAAGGTAATTAGCTGTTTGGAGAATAGTATCTAGCTGTAGGTAATTTTTAACTACAGATTCACCAGTTCCTGGGAAGAGTGAAATCATCTGCCATTTTAGCTAGCACATTGGATATCCACTGATATTGTTCACAAATTCCCTATATGTATCATAATGGCATCAGGGCTTGGCATTGTGATCAGTGCTATTTAACACCTTTGTCAGCAATATGGATAACAGATTCAGCCCCACCCCCAGCAATGTTTCCAACAACACCAAGCCCTGTGATGCTATCGACCCACTGCAGGGATGGGATAGCATCAAGAGGAATCTTCACTAAAACCCAGGAAACAAATGCAGAATTTCCACTCAATGTGCACACCTGAAGTGCTCAGACCCCCTTTTTGGTGCTAGAAGGTTTCCAACACTTCATCTCTTCCTAAGCTGTGTCAGTCACGGTATGCAGCATTTTCCCTAGGAAATCACTTAGATGGAGGCCTTCTCTACTTAGGAAAGTGAAGTGACCTCTTGTACATGCTTGACACAGTCCTGTTCAGCCAGATTTCATCTTTGAGGAAAATACTGATTGATTAAAAATGTCCACAAGTTAAAACACACAGTGTGTGCTCTAGCTGATAAAGCCCTTGAGGGAAGACAGTTACACCAGATGTAAACGTCAGCTTTGGTGTCATAGGAACATCCTCCAAATTAAAATCCTGTTGATTTTAAGCAGGCTGGTTCTACCTGCTGTTGACACATTCTTATGCAAGGCACATGATGGGAAAGGTGAAGTAGTTGCCTTATACTTCTGTGCTAGAACACTTCCCTAGCAACCAGTGTTACAAAATCAGCAGAGTAAGGGAATGCAACACTCAATCGGCCCTATGAAGGGAAAAGACTGTCGACAGACATAGCTGTAAATTAATTAATATAGGAGTTCTTAAAAGATGAACAACTAATTTATACTCAGTTCAAGTCACATCTTAAAAATTTTACAATGTAAGTAACTTTAAAATCTGCCACAAAAGCTAAATTTAACTAATATATTATCACACCTTTTCTTCACTGTCTGATATTGAGGACTTTACCCCATGATTAGTGTCAAGTGAGGGCTGTGTTCAAAGGAAACCAGTCAGGTTTCTGTGCTACAGCATCAACGATGGTGCCTCACTTCTGTAGTGCATGTAAGGCCCAGAGTATTTTCTGTCATTTGATTCTGGGATCAACAAAAGCTGTTGAGAGAGACCTGCAAGTAAGGCGTCCTCAGCTTTTCCTTTCTTTGGAGGCTGTTATTTAAAAGTATTCCAACCTCATTCAGACTTTCCCTCCTAGTAATATTATGCCAAGAACTCCAGCTGTGGGCCATAAAAATTAAAGGGCTTGCAATTATTGTACTTATGAGGTAAATGAAACATTTAATGTGTGATATATTTTAACATTCTTTCTTCATTTAACACTTCCATGTTATAGCTTTTAGTGTGAGCGTTCTCATTTTGTTATGTCCCATTCAGTACACAAAAATATAAAATGCTTGACACAGCGCCTTATCTTAAATTTTTCATTAAGTTTCTGCTTTTCTCTTTTACAGCTATTCACCTCAGTCAAAGCATCCTACCAAAATGCCCTTAAAATCTCTGAGCCAGAATTATTTTTTCGACTGGTTTCAGAAATAAGCCTGGTTCAATCACAAATGAAGCTATGAACTAAAGCGCAACATCCTTGAGTGCCAGGTTGTTCAAAAACAGCTACATTTTCCACCACAAGTTCATCTGTTACAGAATGTAGATTTCAAAATCAAGACAAACTCCTACAATTCTTGACTTCAAACAAGTCAGAAAACAATTAAATAGCAAATTTCAAATCAAAAACTTGAACTCAAAATTCCTTTAACTTCAGCAAGAGTTTTGTGAACCTAGTGGTTGCAGTACAGGGACTACAGTGCACTTTAGTATTGAGTATACCCTTCATGTCTGAAATAAAACAAAGTCTTTTATTAGTAACATTCAGATCCAGAACTTCTGATAGGTTCTATGTCTCATATGCAAAAACAAACATACAACTCAGCAACTCAGGTGCACAGATAGAAAACAAAACACAACTGTACACATTTCTGCATTGCCAAATTAATGGCTACTGCGTATAAACATATTTAATATTTACACCCTAAATGGTTTCTTTTCCTAAATAATTGAGTATTCCAAGTGTAAATAGTTAATAAGAAAGAAGCATGCATTTGCCACAGAATGTGATGAATTTCTAAACAGATAAATGCTGAGATGGTTCCCCAAAGCCTCATTCCCTCCTCCCAGATGCTGGTGTGCACAGGGAGAAGTACAAATTCCCAAATTGCAGCAGTAACAGGTGAGTTTCATTTGCAGAAACACAACTTACAAAAGAAAGGCTTATCATGTTATGGTGGAGTAGTGAAAGAATGTTCACAAAAACTTTCACGGACTCAAATACTTCAATTGTAATGTAACAAGCGCTCTATATAAGATAAAGACACTGAGCCCAACCCTCATCTCAGAAAACATTTGAAGACTTTAATGCTTCTAAACCAGTGGAGCTATTCCCTATTTACATTAGATGATTAGAGATTAGAGATTAGAACCAATCACAGTGTAATGCAAAAATGTATTTGTGCTGTATTTTTTCAGCTTGACATGTATGCATTATCAATCAGACAAGCCTAAATTGTTCAGTAACTGATTGATACATGCAGGTAACCCTGCTTTGTACTCACAGACCAGCCTGCGCCACAATGTCAGTTTCAGGAATATGTATGGAGCACATAGTTCTCAAATCACCTCCACTTTGCCTTCTGCTCTTCCCAGCTGTCCCTGCTGTTTCCAGGCTGCTTTTTACAAGTTTTCTAAACTTACAAATACATTACATGTTCTCTTACAGCTTAATTTACAGAAGTTTTAAATAATCTGTATTTTCACTTTATCTGGGTTGGTTCAACCCTTCTGTGCTCCAAAAACTCTGACAAATTAGAAAGAGACTGCAAAATAGTTGCATGACTGTATTTCACTTTTGCACAAAATCTCTCCCTGATTCAGTAATTCCGTGAAAGAAAATGTCATGCTGAAAAGAGATTCCTGCCTATAATAAAAATTAGATGTAAAATTACAAAATGAGATTCTAGTTAGAAAATGAGATTAGGAAGCTAGATGACTAGAAGATTAGAAATTTTCTTCCTACTCTATCATGGAGTTTTACAGGGTACTTCCAGGTATATTAGACATTTATTAGCTATCTGATTTCTTCCTGCAGACTTTAAATTTTCTAAAGTTATCTTTCTTTGAGGGTTGAGTTAATGCTATCCAGCCTACAGCTGAAGGCACTATTTAATTGCTGTTCATATAAAAGTAAATGTTACGTAATGTTAAGCACTCTAAAAAACATATTGGGTGTCTCAGTTACTGAAGTCTCAACTGCCTCGGTGTCTCAGTTTTATAAAATGGGGGTGACAACACCCCTTCAACTTTCAAGAATTTTGAGAAGATTTACAGGTGTTCAGGATTCACCCAAATACTCTGAAGATCTGCATTAGCATTCTTTAAACCAGAATTTTAATATTATGTAATAATTACCTATACACCCTGAAAATAAATATAGAAATAACAGAATAGCTGCTCATGAGACATGCACTTCCCATTCTGATCACCTGCTAAAGAGCTGAGAAAAGAAAAGAAAACAGAACAGGATGTTAGACTAAGGTTAGATACTCCCTCTTAGCACAAGACTGTGGGAAAAAAAGAAATAAATATATAAAATCTGTAAAGATAACTTTGATCTAGCTAAATTTTGAGGACAAGACTTCTCAATACTAAAGAATGTTCTTTTCATGCAGTAAGAAACAAAAATTGAGAACCAACTGGCAAAAAAACCAACTAATAAGACTATGCAATCTAGTCAGTGGGATCATGTTTCTCAATGAGATTTATTTCATACGCAGTAGAGGCCAACAACCTCCTCTACAATCATATAAGAATTAGTATTTTTGATAATGATAATTTTGATAACAAAGTTAGACTGCTTCATCTAAGTTCATGTTTATCATATCCAGCCTGCATATCAGATCTTAAATGCCTCTCCAGTTCACATTTTGTATCCAATAAATCTGACAAATGCAGGTTGCACTCACCTTGAGGAAAGGTAGGGCCAAATGCCAACACTATTGCACGATAAGGAAAGATAAAAGGTACATTTCATTTTCTCTCAATACGTTTTTCTCAGAGCCCTTGATCTTTCCTTGTGATAAGTACTGATAACACCCTACATTCTATTATGCAGTTATACCTGTGTTGTCCTCATTAATTAAGCCTGTGCAAGACTGAACCACTTTTTATCTGCTTCTGCTGGTTTTGACTCGGGTAGTGTAAATTTTCTTCACAGTGGCTGATACTGTGTTTTGGATTTGTGCTGAACATGGGGTTGATAATACAGAGATGTTTTTGTTATTGCTGAGCAGGGCTTGCACAGAGCCAGGGCCTTTTCTGCTGTTTGTACTTCCACACTGGTGAGGAAATTGGGGATATGAGAGGCTGGGAAGAGACACAGCTGGGACAGGTGACCCCAGCTGACCAAAGGGATATTCCAAACCATGTGCCATCATGCTCTGGACATAAAGCTGGGGGGAAGAAAGAGGAAGGGAGGAATGTTTGGAGCCATGGCATTTGTCTATCCAAGTAAGCGTTATGCATAATGCTGCCCTACTGTCCTGGAGATGGGTGAACACCTGCATGCCTGTGGGAATCAGTGAATGAATTCCTTGTTTTGCTTTGCTTGTGTGTATGGATTTTGTTTTCTCTATTAAACTGTCTATATCTCAACCAGTGAGTTTTCCAGATTTTATCTTTCTAATCCTCTCCCTGATCCTGCTGGTGAGGGAGTGAGGGAGTGGTTATTAAACCAAAACACTGCCTCAGTTCTGCACTGAACTTGTTGGTTTGACAGAGGTAGGTGACAGAGAATTTTCTTTTTCTTTGAACAGGCAACATTTGCTTTAAGAATGTTAAATAAAAGTGAAGATCACATGAGGTAAAAATTAATAAGACAAGAAATCTTGAAAAGGAGTCCAAATTTTGAGACTTGAAGAAACAACTACTCTCACCATCAATATTCTTGCTTCTGTGGAAAACATTTATTCTCTGTGTCAGAAAAAAAAAAAGAGAGAAAAAAATAAGAGAGCAGTTGTCATTAGAATTTAAGGTAGAATATTTGACATTACCTAAAGATGCTTTACAGTTCATTGCTTTGGCTAGTAGGTTATAAAGACACCTTCTGTACTGCATACTTCAAATACAAATTGTTCCTTACTAAGCCCATTTGAGTTTCAAAGATACCAATGTGTTAACAAAGGTCTTGTAAAATCTCAATTGATCCGAGCTTCTGGAGCCCTTAAAATATACCATAACAAAATACAAAACAATAAATACCAGGTAAGTATTTCCAGTCTTAAGAAAGTTGTTGTCCCTCCCTCCAAGCAGTAACTATAACTTCAGCCTCCAGCAGGCCCTTAGTGAGAATGGATGACACATCCCTAAGAAAGGCAACACACTGGCACAAATGTGAGAAAAAAAACCATACAAACACCTTCACATAAACAAGAGGTGTAAATGACCTACTGTTTAGACATCACTTATTTTCCCATGCTTTAGCATCCTGCCATCCTGAACAAATTCAGAGCAAACTTTTCCTACAAATCCACAGTTCCGCACTTAAGAAAGCTGTGGGAACAGAAGCAATTTAGAAGGAAGAAAAGACAATATTCAGTAACAAAAGTCTGTCTGCAGAAATGGAGTTTTAACAGAGATTTGACTGAGTTGAGTTATGTAGGTACTGCTCCACATGAGGCCTGGTCCTGTGTGGTCCCAGCCACAGTAGACAGGGCTCTATGCCATAGAGAAGCACTTTATCAAAAAACACACACTTCCACTTACCTGCTCCCTGCCCAAATTGTGCAACCCTCTTGCTCCTCTGCAGTTGAAAGATATGTCTGTTTTCTAAACAAAGCATGCTGTCCCACAGTTTGATGAGTTAGTTCAAGGTACATCCCTCCAGCTTAAATAGAAAGAGTATTTTCCTCAGGACTGCAGAACTCACATTCTCCTCATATGGTGTCCAGCTTCCAAGAGTGTTTTCTTTCATGCTTATGACCATTGCTATCTTTACTACACTATGTTACTAGCTGTACATGGAAAAGTTTAAAAAGATTCCCACATACTATCCTGAAACATGCAATTTGATTATAAACCTAATAAAAGCTGTCAACATCATCTTTATCATCAGCTGACAGATGTAATCCTCTATGGAAATCATGGATTTAAGAGTATGAGATACAAAAACCGCCAAGGATTGACAAATTTTTCGATCTACTGCTTTCCCTCTCAGCCCCATATACACAAATCAGAGCATCTCTGATTAAGAAAACTCCAATCTTCCATGAACCCTTTATACAGTCTTTCAGCTGCCTCTTTCCTCAGTACATCTTACCTGAATGTCAAATCTCATTCCTAACTCAATTTCCAGCTTTGGGATCATTAAAACTCTCCCAACAAGGTTGAAAACACCTGTCATCAAAGCTTTGGAGATTTCCAAACCTCTACTGACTCAGACCCTGTGGAATATGATCCAGTTTTGAGATGAGTCTCCCTCTGAGAAGTAGGCTGGACTACACAACCTTTCATGATCTTTTCTACCCTAAATTAATGCTATGATTTTACATGCCTATCTTTAGCATCTTCTCATCTTCCCATTGTTATAGATGCCAAATGTTCCATTTAATTCAAGATCATCAGCTTGGAAGGAAACATTCACTTCTTTCATTCCAAACATAAATTGGAAATATCTGCTGAGTCTAAATGCCCCTAAAAAGCCAACCAATGAAATAAATAAATAAAAATGAAACCCAAACTTTTGAAATTTTTCTGTCTGCCTCTAACAATTATCTATAACCTTGTCTTTTGCTGGAATAGTTTTAAGGAAATAAAACAACTCTATCACTCTTAGGAACTTGGAAGAAGTTTCTGGCTATTTGAGATCAAATGTAATGAAAGCAATTTTTCATATATATTGCAAATATATGTGTAAGGAGTAAGTTGTTCTCAGATGAATAGGATGATACATAAGAGCTATCCATGCACACCTCATTCTTTTTCACATGTAATAGTATCTTTGATATAGGCAGCAACACCATCTTTTTCATTTGTTTGTTCTTACTCATTCAACATAATTCAACTAGTGCTTTTAAAAGTCCCAGTGGTAAGAGCCAACAAACAACCTTTCAGTAAAGTCAACCATAATGTATTTTCTTAAAAAGCAGTATCACTATCTTTACTTTAGTCATCATACAGTTCTTCTTATATTTCTTATATAAGCACATCTGCAAAACCTTTTTGATTATTACACTATGATACCATAGCTGCCAGTTATCCCCATTGACTTTTAGGGTTTGTTCAAAAACCACTTTAGTCATGCAGGGTCTGAATTCCTTACTGTTGTGGTCAGGGTTCTTAGATCACACAAACCACCTTTGTATGTCACAGAGGTGTGGTTAGTATTGCTGATCATTTTAAAGCCTAGGTTGTGTTGAGTGGGTGTTATTAGGGAGTATAGAAATGAAGCAGATAGAGTGAGCTTTAGTGTATACATTATGATAATGGCTATTCAGCCTAAGCAGTTGAAAAGATGATGAGAAAGCTAGAATTTTTCAAATTTGTGTTTATCTTCACTTTATTTGTCTGCAGGGATGATGGCCATAGCACTTGATAGTGTTAAGTGAGGTGTTAGGAAGAGAAGGATGACTGGGGGAAATTTCATTAGGGATGAGCCTTGAAGCACTTCTGGGAATCCTAAGTGGAATGGTATTAGTCCTAGTTTTATTGATTTTAGTGATTGCTGTTGCCATGAGGAAGCATGATGTGGCAAGGGTTAGTTGGCTAATGTCTCTTTGTCCAGAACATGCCTTAGTCATGGTTGAGGACTAGTGCCCTATTGATATGGCTTGCTGGACACCAACAACATCATCCACCTCACTCATATTATTATTGTCTGCCTGCAAAGTAGACACAGGCCTAGCAATACTAACTGCCTCTACAAGAACTCATGGTTCTGTCTGCTTACATAACCTAAACTTCCTACAACGTTAAAAATTCACGATTACATTCCAATCCATAGTCTCTCTATCCTCCTGCCCCAAATTCCTTTGAACTAAGACCACCACACATAAGCTCCTAATCACTATCCTCAGCCTACAATGACTACTCCTAGCATACTATCCCCCCCCAAAACACTAGCATTGACTAAATCTTATCCCCCCTACTAGTACTATCCTACTATCTCACATGATCATAGCAAACCAAAACCACCTGCAATACCAATCACCAACACAAAAAGCAATATTCATCACAACCTTAATTAGAGTCCAACTATTCATTGTCTTAGCCTTAACCATTCATTCTTAGGCTACAAAACTAAACTTACTCTTGGACCAGCAGAGCCAGACCAAACAGTATTCCCATGGCATAGAACAGCATAAACAAAGACTTAAGAAAACAGCACCTATTAATCCATTCTGCGGTTTATCTTTGAACAGTCTACCTTCCCACATTGGGTCCATTCTCATTCTCTGGATAAACACTACCCAATCCCTGCATTCCCAGTCAGAAGACCCATAATGGGAGATGCAGAGAGCTGGAGCCAGAGCTGACATCTTCCCACCATGAACAGGAAAGAGACCAAATTAGGAAACACGGGGACAGACCCTGAATTAATCACTAGCAGCTTCTGCTGTCATCAATGGGACAGAAACGGGAACTGTGATGTCTTGGTATGTGCAGGTATGCACCAGCATATTCCATGACATCCGAAGTACAAAACCAGCAGCAATTAGCTGTTCAGACACCACAGGTTGCTCTTCCTCTTTTCTTCCAGCACAGATCAAGCAGACATCAGGACCATGCCTGGCCCAGGTAACCAATATCCATAGACAGTTGACTCTCTTAATTTTAGCTAAAGCCAGTTCTGTACAATGGCCAAATTTAGAAACTTTCTATCTACTTTCAAAATAAAATAAAAGCAAATATATTAGAAGTGTGAAAAAAAATCCCGGATATAGGACCTTAAGTTCTCATATAAAAACCAAATTAGAACACAAGCTAGGGAAAAACCAGTTCCAGTGACCTTCATTTATCCTACTGCTGGAGTTTTTTTCTACTCAGTAGATACCCTTTATTACAGATCATGCGAGACTGTTTAGCATATTAATGCATTGCTGCTTTATAAACAAGGAAGCAAATTAGTTTTAATAGGCTAAACAACCTTGAAGAACGTTTCATGCTTCTAAGTCTAGACAACTATTGCTTGCTCTTGGTTTTGATGAAAATGTATATAAAATGTCATTTTCCTGACATAAATCTTGCCTCCAAATCAAAGATTGACTCTTGCTGTTGAACTTTACTGTGTCTGAAAGCAGAAATTAAATATATATAAATACAGAAAATTATATACCTGTGAAACCTTCTAAGAATAAGAAATTTAGTTTGAAAGAAGTTCTAGTTCTGAAGAAGAGAAAGTTGTTACATCTGACACCAGTTGGCTCTTCCTAATCTTTAAGGTGCTATTTTATTCATAGCCGCATTCTGGTCTCTGTTTAGAAAACTTTCCTTAGAGAAATCTGAACTTCGCACTCTGTGCGGAAGTGAACTGTAAACAGGTATTTTTGTTTTGATCTGAATTTCCTAATTACCAGAAATGGATCCATGTGGTGATATTTGAATAGGATTACACACACTTTCAAATTTCCCCAAATGTTAATTGTATTAATATAATTACGAGAAGTCCACATTATACCTTCATAACTGTGGCATGTGGAACAAAAGACAAGATGTTGTATAGATTTTGCTCTAAAATGTTTTATTCCTAAATTTACCTTCCAGCTTCCAGAAGTTAAAATTTGCAGACCTTTTTGTCCTCTTCTAACCCGTTAAAAATTGCTGTCTGCCATTCTGAGATCATCAGTCTTGCAAACACCATGACTGTTTCATGACAATGGCTTTTAGCACATATTACATTATTCTCACAGTAATAAATTTTGTAAAAATAATTAATTCTTTTTACTTAGGTTGTCTTCCATTATACATTGGTGCCCATTTTTGGTGAGCTATTAAGGGGAAGATTTAAAACCAGCCTCATGGCAGCTATGTTATGAACTCAGAATGCAAGACCATTTAAAATAAATAATCCAGAAGAAATTTACACATGGGACCATGGTTATAAAAGCTTGACTAAACAAGGCTGGGAGTAAGTTCTCTCTCCTACAATTGCTTACTCTGTCTTTATTCAGTTTTTTCCTTCTACTTCATGAGCCTCTTATTTCATCACAGAAGAAACAAATGCAGGTCTCCTGGAGCTGACTTAACATGTTATTGTCATTTTCTCTTTGGGAAGAAATCTATTATCCAAAAGAAAAGTACATGAAAGATTTTAAAATAAAACACACAGTTGTTTCTTGTCTGTCTTCTCAGTAGATTCTCCAATGAATCTTCAATCTATGCATGCTTTTAAACTCCATTAACAGAAATCTTTTATGGTTAAAGACATCCCCACATTTTTTATAATAAGTGAAGTTCCATATCAGCTATAATCAAATATGAAGCTTTAGGCCTGAGAAACTCCTTATGCATCCCTAAACTTAGGACAAATCCAGACCCTGGTTTTGCTTTGAACGGTTAAATCAACTTTTAGGCCCAATCACAATTTCTAGTTATTTGTAAATAGGCAACCATACATAAATACAGAGTTAACTTGTGTCATCCTAGACCAGAATGAAAAGATTAATATCTTCAATCTTTCCCCTAACAGAGAACAGTTTGAATATCCGATTTTCAGTAAATTTCATGAGAAAACATAATGAACTTTGAACTGATTCCTAGAGAGAGCCCCTCTATCCCTATTGACTCCCGTAAGAGTCTGAGGAAACGAACCTCCTCTGGATTTCCAGAGTTCAGAGCAGAACATTCAGAACATTCAGGATGGGAAGGAATACAGAGCTACCAAATTCCTCTGGTATCAGGAAAGAGAACTTCTTACACAGGTGGAAGCCAGTGCTAGAGCACAAAAGCCCATCTGCCTCTTTGAACCTGTACCTGCTGTTCCTGATGTCCTCCAAGAACCAACAGACTTATACCTGTGGGCTTGATAAGGATGTAGACAGGCTGAGAATAGTTGGGTTTTCTTTGAGTAGAGGACAGGTGACAGAGACAGACATAATTCATGCCTCAAACATTGATATATAGTTTTACTCATTATAACCAAAACTGTGTAAAGAAGCTACAAACAAAGAAGCTTCACTGAAGATACCAGCCTGGGACTTTGGACTGCAAGCCAAGCTGCTGATTAGATAAAGGGAAGCCTTGTATCACTTTATTGCTAGGTACAGTGCCATCTAAGCATCCACCAGGTCTGTTCATTGATAGAGGCGGTGGGAAAAAAAAGTTTTTATTACTGCATTGAAACCAATTTTTAAAAATCACAGAGCTTGAAGATTCATTTGAGCTCAAACCTGTCTCCTTCCTACAGTGGAAAACTGGACTAAAAACACAGTCTGCAAAGCTTTGAGTAGAGGGCATTGGTTTCTGTGTGACAGAAACTGAATGTAGTTCAAAGTTAATGGCTGAATGACATAGCCTCCTTGTCAGCTCTTGATACAATTGAAATTACTTTCATTTCTAGAGACAACTTCAAATGTGAAAATAAATCATTTTTTCTTATTGTTATTTCTACATTTTCTAATAAGAATTTTAAAAATTCAGTAGCATTTATGCAGAGTGTTACTCTTCACTTTCACAGAATTACAGGATACACACAGGGATCATCAGAATCCAGCTCCTGGGCCTGCACAGCACCAGCCCCAAGAGTCACCCTGCGTGCCCAAGTGCATTGTTCAAATGCCTTTTGGACTCAGACTGGTGCTGTGACCCCTTCCCTGGGGAGCCTGTTCCAGTGCCCAACCACCCTCTGGGTTAAGAACCTTTTCCTAATACCCAACCTAAACCTCCCCTGACATAAATTCAGGGCATCCCCTCAGGTCCTGTCATTGTGCCTGCCCCTCCTCTTCCCCTCATGAGGAAGGTGTAACTGCAGTGAGGTCTCCCCTCAGTTTTCTCTTCTCCAGGCTGAACAGACCAAGTGACCTCAGCCACTCCTCACACGGCTTCACCTCAAGGCCCTTCACCATCCTCATGGCCCTCCTTTGGACACTCTCTAACAGCTCAATGTCTTTTTTGTATTGTGGCACCCAGACCTATCCCCAGCACTGGAGGTGAGGCTGCCCCAGTGCAGAGCAGAGCAGGACAATTCCCTCCCTTGCCCGGCTGGTGATGCTGGGCCTGATGCCCCTCAGGACACGGGTGGCCCTCCTGGCTGCCAGGGCACTGCTGTTCAAGTTGTCACTGACCAGGACACCCAGGGCCCTTTCCTGCACTCACTTCTGCTTTCCAGCCTCTCCTTTCCCAGTCTGTCTGTACACCCAGGATTGCTCCATCCCATTGCTGAATCTTCACTTTTCCTTGTTGAACTTCATACGGGGCCTGCCCAGCTCTCTCATTTGCCAAGGTCTTTCTGCGGGGCTTCCCTGTCCTTGAGAGAGTGAGTAGTTCCTCCCAGTTTTGTATAATCTATGAACTTGCTTAATATCCTGGCCAGTCCAGTGTCCAGGTCATTTATGAAGATGTTGAAGAGCACAGGGGTGATGATAGAGCCCTGTGGAACCCACCTAGTGACAGCTCACCAGTCTGGTAACCTCCCTGTTCACTAGAACCCTTTGTGCCTGATCCCTGAGCCAGTTGCTCATCCATCATGTAACGTGGTTAATCAGCTATGAGCTGGACATTTTGTCCATAATGATGCTCAGAGGGACAGTATGGAAAGCTTTACTGAAACCCAGAAAGATTACATCCACTGGCTTCCCTTGATCAGATAGGTGGGTTACCTTGTTGTAAAAGGTAATCAGGTTTGACAAGCAGGACTTTCCCCTCATGAAGCCATGCTGGCTGTGACCAATGACTGTATTTACCTGCTTCACATTGGCTTGACCTCTCTGGATTCCCAAGACTGCTCAAAAATCGTCAAGAAAGACTTCGCAATGACATTAACTGGCTCTTTAGGAATTCTTGGATTAATCTCATGAGGCCCCATAGATTTGTAAGTGAAGCTGAAGCAGCTTCATGACAAGATGAAGCAGTATCATGATAATTTCCTCTGAAAATATATCTGGGCCCTCAAGGTGGCATGCCAAGCTTCTGTGATTTGGATGCCCTGGGTATGGCCTCAACAATTTCAAACCCAAATTTTTAGCTCTGCAGCAGAGTACCTGGAAGCCCACAGCTTTCACAGCTGCTGTCTCCCAGCAGGAATGCCAGGAGCCAGCTAGGGTCAGGAATTCCACTCTTGGAGCCTCCAAATTTCACCTGCATAGAAAGCCAGGAAAGTTTGGCTTGGCTGGCTGTCTCAAAGCCACATGCCTCCCTCTTCAGATCCAGAGTAAAACTACAAGATGGATTTTCACAGGGCTGGGAAAAGAAGAAACATCTGTCATGTATTTAGACATATTCTTTCAGAAACTCCTTTTAGATTTTGGAGAAAATTGCTCAACAGAGTATATTTAGAAAGAGATTTTTTTTGCATGAAATAATTTGCACTTTCTGTTCAGATGAATTATAAAGGAATAAAAGGTGTGGGAACATATAAAACGAAATCTGATTGTGAAATGCTCTACTATTCTATTTCAAATATTAGCAAAAAAAAGCAAACTTCTAGCACAACACAGAGTAAAGGGCATAAGCGGAAGCAATTTTAGAAGTAATTTGTTTCAAATTAAACTTACACAAGCAGGATAAAGGTTCTGTCAAATACAGCCTTGCATTAAACTGAAACTCACATTCTGTATATATTTTCATCTTGAAGGCCTGTTAATGGGAAGAAATGGTAGAAGTCAAAACTTGAAGTACTAGAAGGCAGTTACCTTAAAGGCAGCTATGAATGTTTCGCAGCTGAGCTTTAGCTATGCACCATTTTCTTTCCAAATTTGAGAAGAATTGTACTAGGTGTCATGTTTTGCAGAGTTAGTGATTTGAGTTTTAGACTGGAAATTACTATTGGAACCTTCTTAGAGACACATCTCATTTCTCAGACCAAAATGATAGAAAGATATGTCAGAAAAAAATAAGGCTGGATCTTGAAAGCCTTATTTACTTTTGTAGTTTTTATTTGCTTTAAACCTAAATCCTTTCCAAGCTTTACCCAGGGAAAGGATTTTTCATAATTAAGAAATCTGGGAACATAACCAAAGACAGGGCAGCTGGAAAGACAAGAGGGAAAATAGCAAAAACATTAAATTACACTAAATGAGTATTTCTCAATAAAGGAAGGAGAAAAGCACTTGAAGGGAAATAAAATCAGGACAGAATGAACATTTCTACATATGATGACAGTTTTTCTAACATTCATGCATCCAGAAAAGTACAATCATTATGGAAATACAATAGAATGAAAAAATTCTATTTGTCTACTCATCTCTCTTTCTAGAAAGTCTTCCTGCAGAGCCATCTCAAGTGAGTTGCCACAAATCCTCCTGTAACATTTGTGTCTGGGAACAGCTGCAGAAACAAGGATGGTCTAGAAGAATCTAGAAAACTCTAGAGGAGTTAACAGGCAAAATAATCAGTGGCAGGCAGAGCATACTTTGATGAGAATGTATGAGAGAGAAAAAGGGACAAAAAAAGGGCACTATGTGAAAAGAAGCATCCCCACAGCACTAAGCAGAGTTGGGGTAGGTGGTGGTGGGTGATTTCACTTTCTGCAGATGCTGAGGTCAGTAGCTTATGGCTAGGACATTCTCTGTGTAGAAACAAGACCTAGTAATTTTTGAAAAAGTTATCACAGGACCTTGGAAGAAGTAAGAAATGGGAGAGAGAGGTTTAGGAGTTAAATTTATGCCCATTTGTGTATATGTGACTGCCGCATCTATTCTGCAAGAATTGACTGCGGCTACAGCAATTCAAGGTCTGGGACTGGAACCAGCTCATGTTTGCTCAGTGGTGTACTGAGAGGGGGACTCTTATGCTTGTCCTGATGTGCCCATCTGCTCTGCACAGTGGTGTCCATCGGTCTGCTACCAATCTTTGGAATGCAAAACAGAAGATTACTGCCAGTGCACAGCTTTGGTGACTGAATGGTTAAGCTGTGACTACGTTTGGTCCCTCAACACTGCAAAGTAACACTCCAATATAACTGCTTCCCTCAAAAAGAAATTTCTGTAATTGTTATAAAATCATGTTAATGGCAGATATTAACAGACTTTTAGCACTGCCAAAGACCAAGCTACTGAAAGTATCTCCACCATAATATCATAAATACCCACCCAGAGGAAGACCTCATCCCTGGTCTGAATATGCCAAAGATAGCTTACATTTCACTGTCTGTAACTGTGTGTAAGTAGATCAGGAAAGTATCTACAGGAGAGGTAGATTAGAAAATATAAACAAAACAAAACACAACCAAAAAAATAACAGCTAAACAAAATCCCCCAAGCAAATAAAAATATCAACCACTTGGAAGGAACAAAGAAACAAAGCTGCCAAAAATCATACAAGTTGACCATGGACATTTTGCACTTCAACTTCTCTTTATCTCACTATATTTGCTGATTTCTATACATACTGTCTACTGCTTTCATTTTACTGTTCTTCACATGCTGCTGTCATTCTGACAGACTGAGGCTGTCAGGCCATGGCTCACAGAACACTTCTCCCAATGCATTTATTTTCCAATTGCTTTGGGAAATGACAGTACTCTTGTTCACAGACAGCCAGCTGTGACCCGTTCTGCCCTGGAGCTTTCCTCCAGACTTCTCAAGGATATATTCCCACCAGGTACAAAGACTTTTATAATGAGGAATATGCCCATAATCCTAAAAGGGTCTTGTTCAGTCCTTTAATGAATTTGAAGGCATTTCTAAGTTATACCACATTTGCTCTGGACCTGTAGATATAGTGCTTGATTTGGGCAAGTCTTACTCAGACTTCATTAGGATGATGTGAAAAAAAGAGCTCAAAACTACCTTTGAATCTCAAAGAAATCTCTCTCTCCCTGTCTCTCTCTCTCTCTGTCTTTCTCTCTCTCTTTCTCTCTGCCAATTTTATTTTCCTCCTTTTTTTACCTCGGATGCAATTAGCAGAGCTGTAAAGAGTCACTACGTTGTTGCCAGGAAAAGATCCTTGTGCTAATACCTGTGTTCAGAAAGGGAACATTAGAGGACTGTCAGCCCTGAAGCTGATTCCTGTTACCTGGCACCTTGTAGTGATTTACCTCACTGTCAACCAAAACAAAACTTTCCAGTAGCAATATTTTAGCCAACTTTTCATTCCACTTGCACTCATTTGAGTCACAACATATTTGACACAGAAGAAGAAGCTTGTCTGTTTCATGGGAAGTTTGTAATGTTTGTTTTTTGAAATCCTCATGCAAGCCATGATGACCCTGTCTGAAATTCTATGCAGTAGTAGCAAAACTTGAAATTACATTAAGAAAATGACAGTAGCAAAGTGCGTATTTGTAAACTTAAAATAAGAAAGCACTATAATTCAAAAAATTTTAGATTTATGTGTTATTTTGACCTTGATTCCAGAAAAAAGAAAATGTGGCATTTAGATTGTTTGTTAATCAGCCTTTAAAAATATATTTATAATAATTTTGCACAAGATATCTATATCTCCGTATGTTAGAGGTGCACACTCCAGGCAATGTGTATATTCCATCTTTTCTAGTCCAAATACATGGGAAGAATACACAGTCAGCAATTTTGCAGACTACTATTACTGCAATTTATTTTTCCTATACTACTGCAAGAAATGTCACACAACCTATAATATGCAAAGGCAGAGGGAAAATTATGGTCCCTGCACTAATGATCTAACACAGTAAAGAGAAGGGATCTTGTGGAAATTACTGTGTTCTTTTGAGTATCGCAGTCAGTATAGTCCAACACAGTCTTTCCACATTCCTACCATAAACTCATTAACCATGCTTTCCCTAAAAAAACACTGTGTCATCTTTCATTTCTGTGTCATCTTTCATTGCGTTCAAAAGTACTCATTTATCCCTCTGACACAGGACAGGCAAGGACTAGAAATGGAATCTAAGCTTGCCAAGAGTATATTCCTAAGCTTCCAGGAAAATGTTCCTGTCTGGATATGAGAATATATGAAAAAAAAAAAAGAACTGTTAAGTGTCTTTCCCAGAGCATGAAATCTGAGATTGTGATGTCTTTTAGAATATTATCACAGTATTGCAGAGGCATCATAATGGAAAACTTCAAAAGTGATGAGGTTCTTAAAGATGAAGAAAGTTCCCATGTAAGTGTTCCAAAGTAACAAAAGCTGTATAAAAGCATACTGGTTTTGTTGAAAGAGAGACCCCAAAGCAGCTTTCAAAGGCCCACTGTACTACTTTAAACATCGGAATTTTTACAAAGTCTACCCCTAGAGTTCATACAACTTTCCATTTAAATCTGAATAAGCCTACATAGAGAAAATAGGCAAAACTCTCCCCCAAGACACTATTTTAAGGTAGAATTCATTATATAGTTTCTATTTTCCTCAAACAATGTCAGTGGTGACACCCTGGCAGATTGCATGAACTGCCTTTATTCTCAGTTATGACAGTATAAATCAGAAATATCTCCACTGACCTCACTGGAATTCCAAGAGTAAAGGACTGGTGAATTGAGTTCTTAGCACCTGCTTACAATAACCTACATTAATGCTCTGTGCATGTAAAAGTTGCAAAATTGCTCACAAGGAAAGGAGCAGAACTGGTATAATTGAACAAGTATTGGAGAAGTATTCCAGGTCACACACACAAAGTCATTCCTCATTTTTCAAATAATTGTCACAGAGTGAGTGGGAGAAATTGCAAATAAAAAAATTATTTTCTTAAGCTGAAATATCAAACTATTGAAGGAATAAAAAAGATAAGGTAACTAGAAGACATAGTGGTGGAATAAATCATGACAAAGTTGATGTAAAATTATTGGCATACATTTAAAGAATACTGAATACTCAAAGAAGAATTGAAGAGATCTAGATGACACCAAATTATTGTTAGCTTAGCAATATGCTTGGACTAGCTGCTGTAACTAAACAATTTGCTATCAAAAGCCAAAATAGGGGGTATAGAAATAGCAGTCTAATTGTCTGAGGTGACCTGGGGCGGCCAGAAAGTATTGCCTTTTGCAGATTTACAGTGACATGTCTTCATCAGTGACATGCAGAAAGCTAGAGCAAGTGAAACCTCTGCAAGTTTGCACCAAGGTGAGTAGTGCAGCTGTCACTCATGAGGGATAGGATGCCATCCAGAAGAATGTTGACAAGCTTCAGGAGTGAGCCCATGAGAACTTCCTGAGGTACAACAAGGCCATGTACAAGGTGCAGCACATGGGTTGGAGCAATCTCCAAAATCAGCAAAGGCTTGGGGATGAGTCAATTGAGACCAGCCCTGCCACGAAGCACTTGGGGGTCCTGGTGGATGAAAAAGGGGAGGGGTCTTGGCAACATACACTCACAGCTCAGAAAGTCAACCAGACTGCAACAAAAGCATTGCGGCCAGCAGATCGAGGGAGATGATTTTATCTCTCTGCTCTGCTCCAGTGAGACATCCTCTCAGAGTGCTACACCCAGCTCTGGGGCCCTCAGCACAGCAAAGACACAGACCTGTGGGAGTGAGTCCAAAGAGGGCCATGAAGGTGATCAGAGGACTGGAGCACCTCTTCTATGAGGAAAGACTCCAGGAGAAGACCTTAATGACAGTACTCACAGAGAAGGCTCCAGGAAGACCTTATTGCCAGTACTCACAGAGGGCTTTTGAGAAAGGTGGGAACAAACTTTTTAGTAGGACCTGATGCAACAGGACAAGGATAGATTGAGCCCTGATAGGTGAAACACTGGAACAGGTTGCCCAGAGACACCGTGGATGTCCCATTGCTGGAAGTGTTCAAGGTCAGGTTGGATGGACATTTGAGCAACCTGGTCTGATTGAAGATGTCCCTGCTCATTGCAGGAAGGTTGGACTAGATTACTTTCAAAGGTGTCTTCTAGCCCAAACTATTCTATGATTCAATGTCAAGGGGAAAGTAAGGAAGAGGGTGATGATTATGACAATGATGATGATTCTCTTATTGTTGAAGATTGTAAAATTAATCAATAAATATTCAAAATTATTAATAAAACAATGTCACTCTGTAAATGACAGTCAAAAAATACAGTGGTTTCATGGCAACTTTTACCCTCCATTATCTTCTTCTGTCCTGCTTCATTTTCAAATAAACATGTATTTTCTATTGTCCTCCATCACAACAATCAGTAAAGGAGGGCAAATTCTTTCATTGTAATAAAGAATTTTTAGAATAATATTTACTCTCTGAACTCTGAAAACATGCTTTCCAGTGTAATTGTAACACCCATGAAAACATTTTTTCTCTTTTTTTTACAGAAGTTATTTGTAGAGCTTTTAGTGAATGCAACTCTCCTAGTAATTCTGTTGGTGGTACATGGGAAGAGATATTACAGTCATCTCTCTCTGTATTTCCATTACTAACAAGAACAAAGTAGCAACAAAGCCCAATTTG